>PVJI01000018.1:0-96583 GCA_004026765.1 Micronycteris hirsuta | reverse complement strand
TCATTGTATAATAGCATGCTATTCAATCTCCATGAGTTTGAGTGTTTTTGAGTTTTTTTCCTTGAGGTTGGTTTCTAGTTTCAATCCCTTATGGTCAGAGAAAATGCTTGTTATGATTTCAACTTTCTTGAATTTGTTGAAGCTTGTTTTCTGTCCTATCATGTGGTCTCTCTTTGAAAATGTTCCATGTGCACTTGAAAAGAATGTGTATCTAGCTTCTTTGGGGTGAAAGGCTCTATATATATCAGTTAAGTCCATTTCATCTAGGGCATTGTTCAATGCCACAGTATCTTTGTTGATATTTTATTTGGAAGGTGTGTCCATTTTTGACAGTGGAGTTAAAATCTCCTACTATAATCGTGCTGCTGTCTTGAATTGTGTATCTTTCTTGAAGTCTTCCAAGATGTTCTTTATGTATTTGGGTGTTCCTATGTTGGGTGCATATATATTTACAATGTTTATGTTTTCTTGATGGATTCTTCCCTCGAGTATGATGAAGTGTCCTTCTGGGTCTCTTTTTATGGCTCTTTTTTTGAAGTCTATTTTGTCTGATATGAGTATTGCTACCCTGGCTTTTATTCCTGTCTGCTTGCTTGGAATATTTGTTTCCAGCCTTTCACTTTCAGTCTGCGTAGGTCTTTTGTCCTGAGGTGGGTCTCTTTTGGGCAGCATATGTGTGGGTCATGCTTTCTTATCCATTAGGCTACTCTATGTCTTCTGATTGGAGTATTTAATCCGCTTATATTTAAGGTTATTATTGATAGGTACTTATTCATCGCCATTTTTTTGTACCTGTGTTCCTTTCTCTCTCATTCCCTTCCTTTTCTTAAAGCAGTCCCTTTAGTATCTCTTGGAGGTGTATTCTTTTAGACTTCTTTTATCTGGGAAGCTCCTTATTTGGCCTTCCATTTTAATCGAGAGCCTTCCTGAGTAGAGTAATCTTGGTTGCAGGCCTCTGTCTTTCATTACTTGGAGTATTTCTTGCCATTCTCTTCCAGCTTGGAGCGTTTCCATTGAGAAGTCAGCTGCTAGCCTTATTGGGGCTCCCTTGTATGTTACTTCTTTTTTCTCACTTGCTGCCTTTAAGATTTTCTCTCTGTCTTGGAATTTTGCCATTTTAATTATGATGTGTCTTGAGGTGGGCCTCTTTGGGTTCCTCTTGATTGGGACTCTGTGTTTCTTGGATTTGTGTGACTTTTTCTCTCATCAAATTAGGGAAGTCTTCCAGTATTACTTTTTCAAATACGTTTTCTATACCTTGCTCTTCTTCTTCTCCTTCTGGTATCCCCATTACACAGATATTGTTACATTTCATGTTGTCTTGCAGTTCCCTTACCACCTGTTCATTCTTTCTAAGTCTCTTTTCTTTTTCTTGCTTTATCTGGGAGGTTTTTTTCTACCTTGTCCTCCAACTCACTGATTCGATCCTCTGCTTCATCTAGCCTTCTTGTAATTCCTTCTAATGTGTTTTTTATTTCTGAGATTTTATTGTTCATTTCTTCCTGGCTTTTATTTATAGTTTCTATTTCCTTTTTCATGCTGATGTAGTTCTCACTCAGTTCCTTGTAGTTGTCTGTGAGCTCCTTGCGTGTCTTTATAACAATTCATTTGAATTCTATATCTGATAGTTTGGTTACCTCTATTTCGTTTAGCTCTTTTAGTGGGGAGTCTTCCATTCATTTTGATTGCATATTCTTTCCTTGTCTCGCCAGTTTAGGTGATTGTTCTTGTTTGTTTCTGTGCTGCCTCATGTTTCGCTTTCCTAGATGACTTTGTAGGGCGATCTTCTATGGTAGGAATTCTGTGAGGTTCAGTGGTGTGGTCTCTGATCTCCTTGACTGGGCGCTCTAGGTTTGCCCTTTCTTCTGTTTGTGTGGGCTGTCTTGTTGTACTAGGGTTTGTGTATTAAGGGTTTTGTGGTTTTTCTTCTCCAGCAAGTATACTAATGTTCACAGCTCCTACCTATTCTTGTATTTGCTCAGTGGCAGGGGGTAGGCAAAATGGATTAAAACAGCAAGAGAGTATTTTATGGGGTTTAAAGTACCAGCAAGTAGAGAAGAGATAGGAGATTCTTTGAATAAGTATAGCATTAACTGTGATATTTTCCCCAAATAGCCACTTTTTATAAAAGGTAAAAGAGAGATAAGACTCTCGTTAGAGGGGAGGAGAATTGTGAGCTGAATCCAGAAAGCAGAGTGCTTGTGCAAGGTTAGATGATGAGATATAGTGAGAGTAAAGGATAGAAAGTAGGTGTAGTGTGCGAGAGAATAGAGTTAACCACAACAATAATAACACTCAGGACTGAAGTGAAGTGGGCTGAGATCAGGGAGGGTTGCTGTGTAGTCTGTACAATTATATGGAACAAAAGTTATTTACAACAGTACTGGGACAACAATAATATGACAAGAAATAAATGACTTGGCTACCCGGAATAGGAAGTACCCGATCAAGAGTTGTGTGTTATTGGAACACAGGTGAAGTGAAAGAAGGAAAATTAAAATACGATACAGAGAGAATAAGGGAAAACAGTCAAGCAATGCAATTAAACAGGGAAATAAAACAAGGAAAACTAAACACAAGAGAAATTTAAAAAATACTAATAAAAGTGGTAAAAAATAATTCCAAGATAATAATAATACACATACACAATAAAATGCCAGCTCTGTGGGACAGCAAAGTGACATTTGTCTCAGTTTCTCAGTTTTGGGGGTTAGCCTTGTGTTCCCCCTTTCAATCTGTCTCTGGACCCTCTTTAACTCCGTGTCTTATCATCTCACTTGGAAGAAGAAGGGGAAAAAAAAAGCAGGGAGTGGGAAGAGAGAAGATCCAAAATAAAAAGGGGGGAAAAAAGATAATAATAAGCCTCCTGCTGACTTTAAACCTGTTCAGCAAGTTCTGCTGGTCTTCCTAGATGCTCCTAGATGCTACAGGAAGAGGGGTCTGGGCTTTGCTTTCCTCCCTTCCTTTAGTTCTGAGAGGATGGGGAACAGGTTTGGGTCGCACTGTTCAGTTTCCCGGCCGCCAGCCTAGGTCTTCCGTGAGCTGCCAGGCTCAAATCAGCCACTCAGCCGCTCACAGCATGAGTCAATCTCCAGCAGGGAGCCCGAGACAGGCAGGGCGCACGTTTCCCCTCTACTACTGGCTTCGCGCACACAGTGCCAGAGCAGCGGGGTGCACGGTTCTCCTCCTCCACTCACCCTGCGTGTGCACAGTGCGACACAGGCGGGGTGCACGTTCCCCTCCTCCACTCACTCTGGGCGTGCGCAGTGCCAGACAGGCGGGGTGCAAGGATCAGCTCGGCTACTGTCTTTGGGCACTCAGTGCAAGCCTAGCGGGGCGCACCGTTCCCCACCGCCACTGACTCTGGACCCGCAGGTGAAATCTCCCTTGGGGCGCTCCAGCCGCTGCTGGAAAGTCCCTTACAGAGCAGCTGCCCGCGGTTCTTAACAAGCGCACCACACAGCCCGCTTTTTCTACCAGGCTGGAGACTACCCACGTCAGGGCCCAACACGGCCCAACCCCTCCCTTCTCAGGTGTCGTCGGCACCCCAATTTCTCTGGTGCCAGCATCCACAGTCCCAGCGGGTATGTACTGCCTCTGTGTGTCTCCCACTTCGTCTCTGTCCCCTCCAGCACCTTCCAGCACCCAGGTCCCTCCTGGCACTCGGCTGCCCTCCCTGCTCCGGTAGGGGAAGGAGCTGGTGCTCTAACTCTCCTCCCTGTTCCGGCAGCAGGTGCTGGGCTGGCCGCAGCAGCCTTGGTCCCCGAACGGATCCAAGGGACCCTACCATCCCAGCGCACGCTCCTCACTGTCTGTTTTTCAATGTCCTCTGCAATTTTTTGTTTCCAAACTTCATGTAAGCTGAGATTCCATTGGCTGTTCACTCTGTTCCTCGGAAGATCGGCTGGGTGTTCCAGCTGGGCACAGGGAGGACTAGGCTCCACTCCCACCTACCTCGCTGCCATCTTCAGTCTCTCTAGTTCATTGTTTTTTCAATTATACAGAAAAGAAAGAAGGGGGGAGGGGGGAGGGGAAGAGGGGGAGGGGGAGAGGGGGAGGGGCAAAGGACGGAAGAAAGGAAAGAACAAAGGAGGGAGGGGAAAAAGAGTGAAAGAGGAAAGGAGAGACCTTTCCCTGATCCTGTTCTCTCTCAACACAGCTTTGGTGACCTCTCCCCCTCCCATATGAATGTCTTGAAAGTGAAGGCCGCCCCAGGCTGCTCTCACTCTTCACTTCCCCACCCACCACCTTGCCCCCCACCCCCACCCCAGTTACATTTCTACATTGTTTACATTGTTCTCAGAACTCCTCACATTCCCATTTTCCACACACCCATCACTCTAATCTCTTGACAAGTCAGAAACGGGGTCAACGAAAACCCATTCGGTTCTGCCACCATATGCATGCACTCGGTTACTAAGGTCTTGTATTTAGTTGATATTTCTACTGTCTGTCTCAAATACATCCTTCAGAGCCAGTATACTGCTTTGGGTGCTCTTTACTTCCACCTACAGTACGGTAAATGGCTTCTCCACCTTCATCAATCCACTGCCTACAACAGGTTCCAGACATAAATTTGACCATTCCTTATTTAGGACTTAAACTTACCCTATATCCTGACAGTAGAAAAATGTTCTAGAAGCCCAGCAGCAACCATGCCACTGTGCAGCTCTAAATTTTTACTAGCTCTACATTCACAAGTGAATTAAGTGTAATCTTCTCAGTTTGTCACTCAGGGCTGTTCATTGTGGTCCAAGCCATCTTTTTAAATTTACTTCTACTTATATTCTAGAATTCAAACAGTATTGTTATTCCTATCCACAAAAGCTGAGATATAATCCTGTTTACTTATTTACTTTGGCCTTCTATCACACACAGAAGTGTCATTATACCAAAAAAAAAAAAAAGTGTTCAATGATAATTTTTCAATGGACTACCCATAGAATTAATACCAAATCAAATTTTAAAAAAAGGAATGTAAGTTCTGTGTGATCAGGAAACTGTGAGAAAATACACACACCCACATATATACTTGTGTGTGTGTGTGTGTGTGTGTGTACACACACACCTGCTATATCCCCTTAACCCAGAAAACCTCCTTGTATTAACAGGCAATTGAATTGTTGGCAACACAGGTGGTGTACTATGGTACTATCCAATTTGTTTTACAGCTGTGAAACACAAAGTGTGCTGCTGTCATAATGAAGCACTTGAACATGAACATCATGAGGAAGATAACACACAAGTATTTGTAAGATAAGAGTCCAAACATGGCAGTCCTCCAGAAATGCAGTATCAGCAGAAGGGAGGCCCCTACTCAGCCGCCTCTACAAGCTGGCCATACGTTTGCCCTGGGTCACGTTAACATTTCATAAATGTTTGTTTCTCCCACGGTAATCTCTGTGGCATAGAGTTGGCTGCTGAGGATTTCATTAAATATTAGGAGAAATTCCCACAAATGGACTTAAACGCACGTGACACTTGAGGTAGAAATGAAAATGTACTTTGCATGCTTCAGATTATGCTACGTTGCAATCAAGTTCTCTAGGGAACATTGTGCATGGACTGCAATTTTCAAAAGTCCAAAATGAAAAAGAAAGTGCTGTATTTACTGCGTTTTTATTATCTAACATCTGGAACTTTCACAGTAGCTATAATTATTGCATAAAAAGAAGCATGTATGAGATCCATGCAGAACACAGACCATTCATAAATGTGCCTATGCACCTGTACAACCAAACACACATTTTAAGAGTAAAAACTTTGTTAGTGCTATAAATGTGTCTCTCAATCTACTGCTCTATCACAAGGCCTAGAAGACTCTCTAACATTCTAGATAAGAATGTTCACAGTAAATTTCCTTCAAACTCTGAGATACAAAGGAAAGGCTCACTGCATGATGCTATCAGTTTCTTACAGACGCAAAAGGATTGCTTACCAATTTGAGATGCATATGCTACAAGAAATGAGGCACCAAAAGCTCTTTCGAGTAGACCTCCCTGGTCTTTTTAAATGGTTATATCAAGGTATGTATCTCCTGGAAACAGCACAGCTGCATACTGGCAAAAAGGACTCGGACAACTTCTTTTATACTCCTTTTATTTAACTTGAATAGTTTTTGTTTCTTAATTTATAAGTTGACTGGTCCAGTACCGGATTCCCTACACAAACTTTCACAATTGGTTAAGATCCATTTTTAATTAACATCATTTACATTCAAATAAATCATGGCCTAAAAATCCTTTTTATAAGTTTATACTCTAGATTAAATACACTACAATGTTATTCTATGAACTTTAATGAATAGTTCCATGAATAAGTGATAATCATTTCAGTAAGTTTTGGTTAGACCCCTGTATTGTATGCTCTGCCAAGTTCCTGCTTCTCAAACCAGCGAGACCTGTGGGCCTATCACATTTCCTATAAAGCTCGTTTTACCTACATGCAGGCATTTTTCTCCAAAAAAATTATTTTTTGGCTAACATGCATTACATTATAAAAATCAAACAAACAAACGGAAAGAAGAAATTCTATACCTGAAAGGTACGCAGACAGAGGAGATTCCATCAGGACTAGAAATGGCGGCTAGTTTCAGCCACTGACAAATCTACCCTCCACTTCACGTATGTGCTTCGCAAGTTCCCTCAGAGAATGGACATGCCCAGACCCTGTTCTCCAAATTATCAGTACTCCCTACCCTTCTTTTCAAGTGTTCTAGACTTCTCTTCACAGGACTCCATACGTTTCCTAACCTCAATAATTTAAAAGCAGCATTTCAAAACATGGAAACAACATAAGTCTCCTTTGACTGATGACTTTTAAAAAGATGAAATATTGCCATTTGCAACAACATGAATGGATCTTGAGAGTATCGTGCTAAGTGAAATAAGTCAGATGGAAAAAGGCAAGAACCATATGATTTCACTTATATGCAGAGCATAAAACAGGAAGCAACAAGCAAAACAAACACACACAGGCAACAGTGTGGCGGTTACCAGAGGGAGGGAGGAAAGGGGAGGGCAGGAGGGAAAAGGGGGTCAAATATACGGCGATGAAAGGAGACTGGACTCTGGGTGGTGAGCAAATGATAGAGCACACAGGTGTGGTATTATAAAGTTGTATACATGAAACATACGTTATTAACCAATGTTACCCCAGTAATTTAAATACTTTAAAAAAAATTTTTAAAGCAGCATTTAGTCAACAATAAATCCCTGACAAATACTAAGATTCTTTATTTAACTAGACATTCAACAATTCTCTCTCTTTCACCAATAAGAACTTAATGGTGCCAAGCATGATCGGTAAGTGCTACTTACCCATTTTCCCACATGCACACCAGCAGTTAGCAGTGGATGTTAATATTTTATATATAAATATGATATCCCCCTTTCACCTTCTAACTGGAGAAAGGGACCATAAATTTAAAAGACAGTAAGCATTAGCAATTGTTTCTCATGGGTAAGCCAGTGGAGCAAGAATGAAACACAAATAAAATTGCCACAAATACGGACCACCACTTCTGACCAGTGCCTTAGTTAGCTATATATATACTGTTTTGTAATTCTGGCTTGAATTCGTCCCAGTCTGGGGGGAAGGGGATCTTGTCTCCCCACCCCTCATGGTCAGGCACCCGTGTCTTCCTGTTGCTGCATGAGTCAGCACCACCGGAAATGGACAGCTTCCTGCTGTTCATTAAGAGGAAAAGTTTTCTCCCCACGGAATGAACCAATACAGCTAAGAAACAAACAAGGGTAAAAGATGTATCCAGAAATGTGGTGGGAAAACTAAACACACACACACACACACACACACAAACACAAATACCAAAAATGGTATTAATAAAGTCTAACGTCTATGTCACTATTGGTACAATTCACCTCTTTAAAACAAAATTTAAAATATAACATACAGCTATTATCTTAATTATTAATTAATTAATAATATAATGACATCATGAGTATTAATTCACTAAGAGTCAGTAATAATGTCATTTTCTTTATTAGTAGGTAGGCCTAATTTGCTTCAAAAATAATTCCCTGACATCCCACGACCCACTCACAAGTTAGGTTAGGTAACTTCAGACACATGTGGTCACTTCACTCACTGTTCGTACTTGATAATATACTATGGAAACAATACTTTTAGACTTCTCCTCCACTACAGGGCTTCTAGTTCCATTGTTCTATGGCACTTAGCAACACTACAACCATTTAGTGAACGCCTGCAATGCACTCTGCCTGTTACGTTAGCTCATCTGATACCATAACTACCTTATGAAATATTACGTTTCATTTTACACCTGAAGACATTTATCAAGAATTATGAATAATTATAAGAATTATAACTAAGTAGAATGCAAGATTTAAACCCAGTTCTGTTATGTATTAAAGGCTGGGAATCATCCAGAGATGGCCTGCCTCATCCTATAATATACAAAAGTACCGAATAACAGATAGGCAAATCAGGCAAGCATATCAAGTTTCATTTATCTGTTCAATACAAGCTTATCCAGGAAAAATGCTTTTCACATTAGCAATCACTGGCATACCTGTCTTCAGCACTGACCCTTTACCCTCAGCGAGGCAACGGCACAAAGTCTGCCAACCTAGGTTCCAATCCCAGTCCCCCCGTTCTTTCCTCACTTGTACACTGTGGATGATAATACTATCTACCTTAAGAGTAAATGAGTTGATATTTGTAAAATACTTGAAACAGTACCTGCCAGAGTAAGGACTGGGTATGTGTTTATTAAACAAAAACACTCTCCACGGGTAGATTGTATCAAAACTGGTTAGTGGCAAACTCTATTGATAGCACAATATGAACTCTATTTATAGGGAAACAATTTGTAAGCCATAAATTTCTAAACGCTTCCCTAGGGCAAGGAAGTTAGTGGAAAGAATGGACAATGGACAAACTCATCAAAGGCAGGAATGGAGCACTAACAACTGCAGGCAGAAGGAGCAGGAAAAAAACTAAAATGGCTTAAGATCATTTGCCAGGTTGATTTCCAATCACCTGAATTAGTATCAGACCCTAAGATCATCTTTAGTTCAAATAGATAGATTTTGTAACTTTTGACTATGATCCTTCAATTGATGACTTTAGATTTAAGCATCATATATATTATTTGTTATTTTGAAAGTACAAACTGGTATGTGTTACTTTCTAAATGAAGATGATTTTTGTGATTTCCAAACACCTGCATTAAGGGCTTTTACTACTCTTAGTTTAAGGAATTAATTAGTACAATTTCTTCACTCTAAGATTCTCTTTTTAATAGAAAAACATAATAATTACAAGTACTGACTTTTAATGTAACCAACTTTTATGAATCTGAATCCCAAATCTAAGCAGTTTTATTTCCTGTCTTTTAACAAATAGGCTTCAATATATAACAAACCTCTAGAGTCAGAATGAATAAAGGAGTGGAATAGTTCTTTCAAACAAATGGCTAAGGGTGCTACCACCTCTACAGGAATGACCACCTGTCAACACTGCAGGGAAGAAAGGAAGGAAGGGGAAAGGTGGAAGAAGGGAGAAAGGGAGGGACGGAGGACATCCTGAGCAAAAAGAAAAAAGAAAACACCTAGAAAGCTGGCTATTATAACTTACATTTTTAAAAATTTAAGTAAATAAAAAAATTTTATGAGTAAAATTTATTTGAGTAGATACCTGAAAAAAGGTTTATATAAAAAAGGTACAGCCCGGCTGGTGTAGCGCAGTGGATTGAGCATGGCCTGGGAACCAGGGGGTCCCGGTTCGATTCCCAGCTGGGGCACATGCCTGGGTTGCGGGCCAGGTCCCCAGTGAGGGCCATGTGAGAGGCAACCATACACTGCTCTTTCTCCCTCCCTTCTCTCTCTGAAAATAAATAAATAAAATCTTAAAAAAAATTATTAAAAAAGTATAGAGTAACTCTTTAAATAACAGTAGGTAAAAGGAGAACATTATAGATGAGAAAACATACTTAAGTTTCAGTCTGTTTTACAGTCTTTTTTGGGCGAAAATTTTTTATATTTTTTAACTGATGTTCAATTATAGTTGTCCCCATTTTCCCCCATCACTCTCCCCCGTCCTACCCACCCCACCTCCCACATTCAGATTCACAGTGTTTACTCAATTATTATTGAAAGAAATCTCAGCTATTATTTTGCTACAACATCCAAATCTTCAATATTTGATTTCAACTAATCAGAGGGAATATCTGCTGAATTATTTACTAATTTAGGGCATAATTTATTCTGCATGAATACTAAACCACCATTCCTTGTTGACTTCCCAGTTTCTTCTCTAGGACTGTGATTCTTGCACAGTTCACAAATGCCTTCATTTTTTCTTTTATCTTTTATATATTATAGTATGCAACTCATGAATTATATAAAAATAACATTTAATGCACTTTCTACATTACTAAAATTTCTGGAGGATTTTCCGCCTTTTAAAGAAAGCCATCCTTCCCACAAATCTAGTCTACATAGTTCATTTAATGTTTCACTTCATAAGGCACTTCACTTGGCTCATCAAGCTAAATTGAAGTTTCATTTCAGTTACAAATCTAACAGGTGATTTATTATAGCCCAAGCCATTTTGAGCAATAACACAATTTATATCAGATAAGATGTGTGAGCATTTAAAGCCTTTAAAATCAATCACTAATATCTAATTTTTTCTGAATCAAAAGATGCTCAAAAGTTAAAAATAAAACTGAATAGTTTCTAATAATTGAGCTCCAGAAGTTAATTACTTAACATGGCTTGCAGGCTTTTCATGTGACCCTGTTTCCTCATTAGCCTCATTATTTCCTCATAGCCCTCTCAGTTAACGGTACACATTCCAGCCACAGAGAACATCATTCTGTTCTTTAAACTCTCCTCAGCCTTGACCCCAAGCCTCTCCACAGACTACCCCTCTAACTTCATGACTCTCCTCTCTTAGCACCTCCGCATTTGGCTACTGTCATCTGTCCCTCAGGTCCCATCCAGCTGTCACTTCTCATAGGACACCTTTCCCACCCCTCAGTCTGCAGGTAAGCCTTTTCCCTCTGCCCCTACGGTGCCTTGTTTTTCTCTCCAACAGCCTATATGAAGGTGTATCTTCCTTCCCGTCAAATCCTGCAGGAATGTGGTTCGCAGCATGGTACCCCCTTTCACCAGCCACCGTCAGACCACTGCAAAGATAGAAGGCTAGGAAAAATACTTCTACCAAGGAGAAATCATTACAAAGCTATTTCCAAATACAACGAGAAGCTTATTTGAGAAAAATAGCAATATACCTTCAACACACTGGCACTTAATATTACTAAAGGTAAAACTAAAAAACCAAGGACATTCAAAAATGTACCCAGAACTTAACAAAAGAAACAAGTATTCTTTAGACCAAAGACCCAAAGATATCCAATATTATGTAACTGATAGCCCACCTTTTATTTCTTTTAATTGCCTTTCTGTCTTCTTTGCTGGAAGCTTGTTATTTATGTAAGGAGGTTACATTTACATCTTATCAAGGTTTTGCATCAATGGTATGGAAACCTGACTACATAAAACAATGGAGAAAAAAAATACCTCCAGAGAAGAGTCCCCTCTGAGACTTGTAACTTGAGCTCTCTAGAACACAACCAAATACATGAGCAGTAATTTGATTCATGAGGGTTTCTCTAATTCATATAACCTGGAAGCACATGTACCAACCTTTGCTTAAAGGAAAAATACCATTTTTTAAGACTAACCTGTTCAAAATAGTTTCAGTATTTAATTCAAATTTAAATTCCTCTTACGCCAATTCAATCTTTTTCACTGAAAGTTTTCACAACTACATTTTCTCATTTTTCTTTATCAGTTCTTTTTCTCCACATTTGTGAAGTAGTTTAACGTTTACAGGGTACTTATATTTATCACCTGGTCCATTTCTTCATGTACCTCATCTTGCATTCATATACCAAGTATTAATTAGACATCTACTATATACCAGGAAATGGGATTTGCCCCTTTTAAAATATATTAATAGATTTTATTTTTAGAGCAATTTTAGATTTACGGAAACACTCAATGAATGGAAAGTAGAGAGTTCCCATAAACCTCCTCCAGTTATCCCTATCACCACCTTGCATGTGTGTGTTGTATTTGTTAACAATTGAGCCAGCACTGATACATTACAATTAACTGAAGTCCATAGTTCAGGGCTCACTCTTCACATTGTACAGTTCCGTGGGTTGTGACAAATGCATGTCAGGTATCCACCACTATATCATACAGAATAGTTTCACAGTGGAAAAATTCTCTGCTTTACCTGTCCTTCCCTCCTGCTATCCCACACTCCCCCAGAACCCTTGGGAATCACTTGTGTTTTTATTATCTCTCTGGTTTCGTCTTTCCCACAGTCATATAGTTGGAACCATACAACATGTAACCTTTTCAGATTGATTTATTTCACTTAGCAATAAACTTTCTCTACTTCTTTCGTGGCTTGGTAGCTCCTCTCTTTTTAACTCTGAATAACATGCCATTATGTCGTACCAGTTTGTCCATTCACTCACTGAAGGACATCTTGTTGGCTTCCATGTTTTGGCAACCATGAATAAAGCTGCTATAAATATTCTCATTTTGGTAAATACTAAGGAGCAGAGATGTTTTTAAATAACAAAACTAGCACACATCTAATTTTTAAAAATTACCTACTTTAATAGGCCTCTCTCTTTCCCTTGCATTTAGTTATGAATATTTAGGTAACCAAATATGCATGAGTTTCTAGTTGTCCTTGGCTCCTCAGAAGTGCATCCACTATCCAGCATAAAGTAGGGAGCAGATACATTTCACACATGTGCACAATTTTAGTTAGACCAAAAAATCAGCCGCCACCTCTATGGAGGAGATGTACACAGCCTTAAAAGCAAAGCACACCAAAAGTTAAATGGATTATTCATAAATGTGCCCTGGCTTCATCTTTTTCCAGTGACAACCCTAACCCAAATTCAGTCAACAATATTTATTAAGTATCTACTTATGGGCAAGTCACTAGTTAGCTGCAAACAGGTTTCCAATTCCTACTGCACAATGATTTGAGTGTTCAAAATTCTGTCTATATCAATAACATACAATGTTCTCCTTAAAAGAAATTTCCATGAAAACAGAAGCAATCAGTCATAACACTAAGATGGTCACTATATCACAGTCCTGTAAAGTCCTCTCCCCAGTCTTCCTAGGGTCCATCTTGATTCCTCTTAAAGCCTAAATCAACCAGATATTTTTACCAAGTCACAATTTGAACCTGCCAATACACAAAAATGTATTTTTTAAATATGGAGACTCACTTTTTAATTCTTACATGGCACCAAACAAAAAATAAGTAAAAGCCACTACTGAAAAATTAAGAAGTTCTTCTACCTATGACTTTAAAATTCAATGTTTTGGAATAAATTTTACACTATTTATTTTATCTTACACAATTTTTAAAAGCTAGCGGTGGGGGAAAACTGGACACAACTGTACTTGAACAACAACAAAAATGTGAAAAAAATAAAAAGCACTATAAGCTTATAAAGAGGTAAGCATCTTCATATATTTTCATATAATTTTGCCTCCTGCTAGCACTCAGAATTAGTTCCATTAGCTGTCCAATGAGAAACCTCATGTCCTTCACAGAGCTCCCTTCACCACGCTCCCATCTGCTGTAGTTTAGAAATAACGCCTGCTCAGAAAAGGACCTCTCTACACTGACCTCAGAACTCTTGCACTGCGTGCTTTCTGAGTCTCTTGCTCACTCTCATACATACATGTATGTGTATGTGTATATATGTAAAACAGATCATGGACACAATGCAAGTGGGATAGCAGCTTCGTTAAGTCCCGAGAACCTGAAGGCCAACCAGGCCTACCCACATTTCTGACTTGCGTTACCAATGTCGTAAGCAGGATTTGCGTAAGGCAGTCCCAGTTTCTGCCTGTGATACTTTCATCTTCAAAGCATCCTGATATAGACAATAAATTATGCAGTCACCATGGTCATAAGCACCCCCTCCCTCTACCCATTCACATTACATATCTCCTACCTTCTCTTTAAACAACCACCCCTGCGGATACCTAGATCCTTCACGCTACTGGCTATCGAAACTTCCAGAGCTCTGACTATGAGAATTCTACATCCACTATTTTTCATAACACACTATATTCTATGCAGTACTATTTCTAAATATGAGAGGTTTGTTTTATGAAAAATGAGTGGTTTCCCAATAGAGCACTTTTCCAAACAAAAAATGCAATTAAAATGTCTTGCATCAGACTTAGGAGCTGAACAATCTTCTTGAATAAAATAATCTCAAGCCAAGTACCTTCTCACTAAAAAAAAATGTGTTCAATGTTCTAAATTCAAAATAGAAATTGTTGTATGGAATCCAAGATTAATAGTAATGATTGCACCTAGAATTCAAGTCAATTAAAAACAAAGAAAGCCTGGCCACTAAACACGCAATTCAATTTCCTTTTAGGGATGGCAAGGCCAAAAAAAAAAAAAAAAAAAATGTGCTCCAGGAGCAGAGGGAGGGAGGGATGAGTAAGAACAAAGTGGGAAGTGAGTTTGGGGTAGTTTGATTACGGGTACGAGGAATGACATTTAGAGAGCAGAATAAAGTGAGGGCACCGGCACGTCAGGAGGGCCTGGAGGGACAGGCAGAGGGACAGCCCGTGAGCTGATGACCAGCGCCACCAGATGACCATGTTGCCTTTGTATGAACTGCAAAGGATCTTCATCAGTAAGGAGTGAAGAAACGCATTCCTGGGATTTGGGTGTGATGGGTGCTAAAGGGTTAGCGCTGTATATAGCTTGTTTTGTGTCTGAATTAGTCTGGCCCAGCAAAAGATAACTTGCAGAGTCAAAAACCAGCTTCTACTGTGCTCAGTTTGAAACCTGATTGAAACCAGCTGAGCCAATGACATCACCACAGGCTTTTTACTATAAAAAGGGCGAGCTCTGTGAGGTCAGGAAGCAGAACTAAGCTTGATGAACAGAAGCCAAGCTGGAGGAGGAGAGAGCCAAGCGAAGTTCAGGGGAGGAGAAATTCATTCCAAGAAGAAGCTAGGATGAGCAATTTGCTCAGAGACAGCTGCAGAAGAAAAAGACAAATGGAAACTTTCCTTTAAGAATAAGAGGCTGCTGTCTCTCCCAAACACATAAATTATCTCAAGTTAAGCCTCAGAGGAGAAACTGATTTAAGCTCTTTCAGATTTCCCATTCCCGGAACTGAATTAAACTATAGTATCATCACGGTAATAGAGTTCATGTAGTTGTCCGTAACATATATATAATAACATGTATATTAATTGAGCACCTACTATAGATCAGGCACTGTTATGGGAACTGGGAAAACGTTAGTGAATAAAACGGACAAATGTAGCTGCCCTCATAGATCGTATATTCTTGAAATGAAACACAGTAAACAGATAAATACACAGCAAGTCAAATAAGCAACACAGAGAAAATTAAGAAGAGAGCGTAGTTGGTTTGAAAGTGGTGATATTTGAGCAAAGACTTGACACAAACCAGGTGTGTATCTGGGAGAAAAGCGTGGCAGACAGAGGGAAGAGCGAGTGCAAAGGCCTTGAGCTGGGAGCATGTTTTCTGTGTTGGAAGAACTTCCATAACCTCATTTTATTTTATATAATAAAATAATCTATCTTCTCAGGAAAAATGGTTCACTTACTGCAACAGATGCAGGTTTGCCAGTTACCAAGAGTTTCCCTTCCTGTACTAGGTTCCCGTGTAACAAATGGCAGAGCAGATTAAGGGAAACAGGAAGAGAAAAATTTGCACTCAATACACACTCAATTAGATCTTAGCCTGTAAATACATCTATGTGGGACTTTTCATATCTACAAAAATTATTATTTAATTATGATAGCCCTCGAACCCATACCGTTTCCTGGGAAGAGTTAGTACAGACAACAAGAATATTTTTTTATCTTCTCATCTATGACAAGTCCAAAAGTTATCTGCAGTTATTCTGTATGAGCAGAGGTAATCCCACTACCAAAAAATCTTTTAAATCTGGCTTAACCACTAAAACCTACTTAGAAGGCGGGTGTTTCTGAAAGTCTGAGCACTGATAACCACTCCACACTCATCGGCTGGCAAAGCCCCAGCCAGGTGGCGACAGCAGTTTTTCTTTCTCTCCTCTCTGTGAAAACCAGAAGAGTTAAGATTACGATGGGAGGGACGTCAGGGACAGACCTCCCCAGAATTCAGTGGCAGAGTTCAGTCTAGGAGGGATGTGTCCAGAGCTCCTCCCAGATGATTGCTTCAAGCTGGTGCGCACACGCGGGAAAATCAGGCTGATTCCCCACGCTCTATTTTAAACGGCAGAGTGTGCAGCACGTTCTCTCAATCCGACTGACCTCCGGGCTTCCAGTGCTGCCCTCCCACGTGGAGCTAGTGTCTGCTCATACTTGCTCTGGATTCTTCTCTGCAAAACCTCATTCCTCCTCTGATCTATTTGTTGATTTGAAGCCCAAATGATTCCACTGTCAGCAGATGTCCATAGGCTGCTATTAGGATAATTTCACATAATGGATGCTGGAGCTTAGTACCTTAGCAAGCTTCCCTTCCTGAGCTTCCTGAGGTGCAGGGAGCAAAGCAGGGCTCCCACCCCCACCTACAGAAACACAGCTGATCTACCCGAAGGACAACCTGTTCCCAGGGGAGCCCTCAACACATGTATCATGGGATTTAAACACCTATTTCAACCCTGACTTTCACAAAAGGAGCAGTCATCCCGGGTGGATGCCTCTCCTTTCTACTTGTTTTTGACTTAACTGGGTCAGGGATTATTCAATTGAAATATATTAAGAGGAGGTGATTTTGTAAGTTCACATGACACAACTATCACATTCTCAATCAAAACTTCATGTTGCACCATCAAAAAAGCAAAACAAAAAGCTTAAAAATCGAAACTTGCACTACTCCAGTTTCTCACAAATTTTTACCATGATAATTTTTTAAAAAATAATAATTTTCAGAAAAGATCTGAAGTTCTGAAGTGTGGCTTTTAATTTAACATTGAACAGGTCAATACCATAGGCCCAGATGACAGCAAGCACTTGGCCCTAACATGGCAGCTACTTCTGTGCCTCGGCCTCCGCATCTGGAAGAAGGGAGCACTGGCCAATGCACTCCTGTGGCTGCCTTTAATTGTAATGCTCTATGATCTCCCTCTACACGAGGTCAGTGGGTTTTATCAGCGTATTGCAGAACGACGTTAATTTGTAATAAAAAGGTAAATAGGCTCCATATGAGTGAATTAACAAAATTAAGAGTACTTTAAATTTAGAAAATCAATGATGGAAGAGCAAAAGGATTTTAAGTAATGTGGTGGGCAATTTTGAGGATTCCTCCCTGGCTCACACTTGCTTCTCCCCAGAGAACTGTCCTCAGCACTGCTAGAGCACACGGCAGTTCTTCGACCCGACCTACAGCTGACTGACTCGGGAGTAGACACCAGACCCAAGCGTGCTAAGGCAACCAGACCGGCTCTCCCTGGAAGTTGTCATTTTGACCTAATAAACACAGGCCAGGCACCACTAACGTCCGAGTCGTGATAGCAGCAACCCTAAAGAGGCCACCACGCCTCTTTCTAAAGATCCCAGAGCGATCCTCAGACCCTCGGGCCGCTGGGGGCTCCTGGGTACCCTGCTTAAGACTTATGGCTGTTATTCTCAGGACTCCTTTAAATACTTAAATTTTGAAGTTTAAAATAACTAAAACTAAACAAAACCAAAAATCAGTTCCTTAGTTGAACTCACCACATGCCAAGCACCCAATAATCACATATGGCTATTGGCTACTATACTGGACAGTCCAGATTTAGAGAACATTTGCATCATCAGAGAGACTCCTAGTGAATAATGCTGCCCCAGACCCCCTAATAAACTTCCACTTTTCTTAAGCTGCCAGGATCAGGATTTGCTTTGTTTTATGGGTATGTGTTTGCTTTTTATTTGTTTTATACTTGCACTTATAAGAGTCTCCCATAAATGATTTCTGGGTACTCTTAACAGTCCTAAGCCTGGTAGTTAACGTCATTTCGAAATTTAGTTTACTAGGATCACTGCTAGACTCCTCCTGGGTCACGGAATCACGGAATTTAAGAACTTGGAAAAACCTTACCACATATCTAATTCGATTTCCTGTTTTTTACACATGAAGCAATTAAGACCCAGAAAGTTGTAACTTGCTTTTGCTTCTGAATAGCACTTAAATTTGGTGTAATAGGTTATTTAAAACAAGATAAATACAATACCGACTAAACTATAATACACACCGTAACTCTGCAAATCTCATGATTACACAAGTAACCAAGCATGAAGTTTAAATATTTATTTACTCACCAAGCTGTTACTACACCAACTCCTTCCCACTTCCCACCCCCACCATTTTTTTCTATTTACTTTGTAAGGTACATTCGCCATGGTTACCATTGTCTTCAGTGGCACAGCTCCCCATATCTAAAAGACACAGAAAACGTTCTGTACTTTCAAACCAGGGAGCTGACAAATACACTTTTTATCGTAATTTTTATTTTTCACTAGAACCTTTATGTTCAAATCTGCTACATGATTAGTCATCTGTACAGACTGAAATATGGATAGCTGAAAATGTTTTTATTCAGGTGCTTTTAAACAAACAGTAACCAAACATAATTGAAAATTTGTGGATAAAAATGTCATACCTATGCAGCAATAGATTTAAATTTGCTAAAGCAAGTTCTTAGGGCATCTTCGTAAAGCAGCATGTTCTCTCTACCCTGCCCCCAAAAAGTCTCTAAAACACAATCGAAATACTAACTGTAGGCAAGGATTCCGAAGCTCCACCGTACTCACATTAGGTGTCTCACACCTAACTATATACTGAAATCTGTAATTGTCTATCCAATAGAGAGAATTTACATGTTGCTTTCAGGTAAATATAGAATTCAATATTCATGCAATGTTAATTCTGACATAAAGAATTATTTCGAAACAATTCTTATACTTACTTGCTTTCCTGAGGTCAAGTGCTGCCCAGTGTTAGAGGAGTTGGTCACCTCCCAACCATCCTTTTCATTAAAGATAAACAACTAATAGGTTTTCCCCAATACTGATTTGCATCTAACATGACTAGTCCATAAAGAAATGGAGTAAAATGGTTATGACCCGTGCGAATGTATCACTGCAGACCCATATTTTCCTATGGCTTTTTCCTCTTAAGAGTAAACAAGCAAAGATGTCCCTCTGTTCCTATCACATCACTTAAACCAGTGTTCAAATCATCTGAAACAATGACCCACATTTCATAGAATTAACCGAGACTATTTTCTTTTCCCTTCTCTTTCAAGGGCCACACATAACACACACACACACACACACACATATTTCACATAGTTTCTAATGCACACGGGTGTGGGCCATTCCTATCTCAAGGAAACACTTCTCCCAAGCTCATAAAGCATGACCCACAAAGTCAACAAGGGGAGGTCCTGAACCTCGGGGCTGCGCTGAATCACGCCAGTAATTGATGGTAGTGTGAATAATGGAAAAGCAGTCCAGGAAGCACAGACCAACAACTTGCCTTTTTCATCAAAGGTTTCCGCAGATAATTTGTACCTCCTCCCCCCCCTAAAAAAACACACCCCTGTAGGGTAGGTCAGTTGGTTGGTATGACGGCCCAATCAATACACCGAGTTGTGGGTTATATCAACCAATGAATGTATCAGCAAGTGGAACAACAAATTGATATTTCTCTTTCTCTCTCCCCCTTCCTCTGTCTAAAAAAGTCAATTTAAAAAAATCTATTAGAAAAATCAGCCTAAATTCCAACATTGAAACTGTACAGCAAAAACTTGATGTTCTTTAGAGAAAATGTGGTAAAACCAGTAAGTACATCTGAAAGTAAATGAACACAAATGCCAGCCGCAATCTTGGCACAGCTTTCCCTCAGACACGGGGCTCCTCTGAAACACCTGTGTGCACCACGGAGGGGGCCACAGGTTAGTCAGGTCATAAAGTTTGCACCTGGAACTATTTAGAAAAACCACAGCTTCTTGTGAATGGAAGTTATGAAGCTATTTTAATAAAAGTCGAACCACTGATTAAAAAACAAAAACTTCTTTACACAGTTGAACGAGCTTTATAACCAAACTCCTAGCATCTGCAGGTCTTACCTTCACTTAGAAATGGAACTCTAAATACTATTACAGGCTAAGAACTCTACGCGTCAGAAACTGTCATCGGCTCATGTTAAACATTACTCCGATACTGATTAGTTACACTAAAGCCATAAAAACTTGAGTATAAGCGACTCGGCGTCAGCAGCCCCAGCTGGTCATGACAGGCCAGAAGAATCCGGAGACCTACAAAAGGAACCTGGCGCTTCAACAAGGTCTGAGTAAGTGGGTCAGCTGTCACCTGTGACAGGGTTCGCCCTCGCGAAGGAGAGTGCATTAGCTGCAGCAGTCCAGGATCAGTTTTCAACAGCTGGGACCTGAACCTTTAGGCTTTTAAAAGTCACTGGCAATTTCTTTTTTCGAGTGGAAAATATATTTCCCCCCCAACAGGTTTGAGGCTGTACACAGGAGAAAATGTATGTGTGTGTAATACCGATATACCTTTTCTCTTAAAATAAGGGGCAAAAAGGACTTTAAGGCTGTGCTTCCTAAATTACATTTAATATTTAAAGATTAAATTAAAAGGTCCTTCTCAAATCTGTATTTCACTTCTCAAACCCAGCAACAGCAGGGAAAACATAACTACTAACAGAAATACCTTTGCTAATTTATCTTGTTTTAGCAAAGTTTAAAACTTTTGGAATGGTCATCAGCTTTACATCTTTGATTACTTTACGCACATTTAAATATACATACTTAAATATCAGAAACACAACTGAAAAATGATACTCATTTTTCTACACTCCTGTTAATGTATACATCTAGTACTGCACCACCAAAACAAATAGAGATTAGAGTTGTTAGGAAGAACCAATGTTGACCTCTTCTTGACAGAGATCTTGTTTTGAAAATATTCAGCATGGAAACACAAGGTTCTAATCAAAACAGTGGCAAAGCACTTTTCCTCAGATATGCAGTCCAGCTGGCAGTGTCGGGGCATGAAGCTCAGGTGCCCTGGGCTGCTGCCTACTCAAGTGCTCAGTCTTTTGCTTAAAGAACCCAGCATCACTCCGCGTCCAGAGAAAGGAAAGTGCTCACCACTTCAATTAGCACATGCACAGATTTCTGTTTGCCTTCTAAAATAAGTGGGTCACGTGATGTAAAGAAGGAAACATTAAGAGTAGCTGGCTGTCTATTGATTCCCCCTCCCCCTGTATAAGTTGATGTGGGGAAAATGGCTAAATGTGTTTTACAGTAAATCTATCTAAAGACAAACGTTAAACTAATTTTGCTAATCGATGGTTGGTGATATGTTCTATGCAATCTCAAAAAATGCAAATGATAACAGTTTCCAACAGCCCAGCCAAGGCCGCCTTGTACCTTTTCCCCTCCTTGCGGGGACTGTTGAAATCAAACAGGTTAAAGAGATGGTCACCTTCAAGAAAGCCCTTTGCCCTGCCAGGCTGAAGTCATGCCAGCAACCAAAGTAGAATCTGTTACAAAAATAGGAGTCTCCGGAATCCAGGGAAAGCAAAGCGCATTGTGCAGCCAACAGTTCACACGGCCAACAACACAAAAGAGGTGACAGAAACTTCAGGCTCTGTCTGAAGGAACTACAGAGTTAACCTCTCCTACCATGTTAATCAGTTAAATTAACAGATCACTAAAATGGCCACAGGTTAGGCTGAAAAACGACAGGCAGATGATTTGGTGTTGCAGAGTCACAGGTAAAAGACATTAAGGTAATAAGACATTAAGACATCATTTAGGTTTTTGCACATCTTAGTTTATACATAAAAGCCATTTATTTTACTGAGGTAAAAAAAAATGGGTACCTACCCCCCCCAAAAAAAACTGCAAGGCTGCACTATAGAATACTAAAAATAAAACTACTCTTATTATTACTCTGATCTCAATTTTCAGTCACCCTAAGGTCTAACAAACTCACAGATGGCAATAATATTTTTAGAAAAAGAAGAAAGGAATCAGTACCAAAATACCGCTACCAAAAGCAGAAATAGAGTTAAGGGGTTTACCGGAGTCTAAAGTACGTTGGTTACAAAGGCATGATGATGTCTGTGAGGTAGTAAAAATATTATTTGTATATTAAAAAAAAATAAAGGAAGCAGCTGTCTAAACATTTTAGCTTTTTTCCCCCAAAAATGTTTACACACTGCTCTGAGGATAGAAATAATCCACTGTTCTGAGGAAAGAAATAATCCAAGCTGAGTCACTGTTTTAACCCATGAGAACACACACACAGCCACAAAGGCCTGCCTCGGGTCCCTTCCTCCTTCCAGCTTTTGATTTCAGGCATTTCCTCCCAATTTAGCTGCAAGAAGGAAATCCTGAAAGTGAGGGTCATAACCAAGCATCTGTCACTCCCTGAATGTGCATGATAATAGAAAAAAGAATTCTTACTCGCCTGCTGGTTTCAATTAAAAAAAAAAAAACCTGAGAATGCTATCTTTTGTAAACCACCATTATAAATTTAATGCCAGTCCAATTTTACTAAAAATATATTTGTGTGTGTATACATATATAGAAAATCTTATAAATTGAAATTACAACAAAAATAGCTCCAATCTAGAATATTCATTTTTGCATATTTCCTTCATCTTTTTGTATCAGACTATATATTCATCACATAATTGCAATCACGGCTCCCTTATAGTTTTCTAGTATGCATTTTTACTTATCATAAACATTTCAATATGCCCACATATTTATAGTTATAATTTCATTAAGAATTCCATAATATTCCACAAACTTAATAAGCTATTCGCTTGCTGAATTGTTCCCACCCTGCCTTCTTACAGGATAGGCTTAAGGCAGAATCGCTCTCATTTGGGCCAGGCATGCCTTCCATTATTCTGCTGTTAGCCCCCTTTGGGGGTTTCCCATTTTTCTCTCCCATTGTAGCCATACCTGCGATGAGCAACTTCATGTAATACAGCTCCCTTTCTCAGCTGGATAATTTCTTCCTAATGAGTCAATGGTTGTAAACAATTTTTTGTAATTATAATGTCTCATTGCTTTTAAAAATGTGTATACTCATTTATAATATCAAGAGTAGGGAAGTGAAACAAAATGTCCAGTAATGATTTCAGTACTGAGACAACTCTGAGGTCAATTTTTTAAATGCTCTTTTTTCACATTTTCGAATTAAATGATTCGTGCTTCTAGGTAAACTCAAATATGTACCTGCCACGGTGTGGGGCAAAATCACTACTCTCCCAACTCCTAAAACCCACCCTGTGGTGCGCGCTCTGTTAACCATTTGGTGGGTATCTTTTCATACTTTTTCTTTTGTATACATAAGCATATATGAATACATATAGGATTTCTAAACTTTTCTTTCACTTCACAACACTAAATCTCTCCTTATTTCCAATATGAGCTCATACTGTGACTTCTGTGAACATAATATGACTTTTATAAAATGATTCTGTCTCATTCAAGTATCACTTGATTCCAGTTATACATTCAGTTTAACATTATCTCCTAGTATTGTACCAATGTTCAGTTAACTGCCACTCATGGATAGCCTAAATTACTTTAAACACTGGGATTGTGTGTGTGTGTGAGAGAGAGAGAGAGAAAGGAGAGAGAGAGAGAATGAATTACTTCCTGTTATGTTGAAGACTACTACTAAAATGGGCTTGCATGGCCTAAGATCACGTTGCTGGGGTGGTACAGGGAAGCACTTAGGAAGGAGGTTAGCTGGACACCAGAAATGTGTCACCCATGTGTGAATAACCAATACTGTATATTAGTAATACCGTACTGAGCCAGACAAAAGATAAAAGTGACCTACAGTTTTTAAAGAGATGACTGACAGTTAAAAGTTCAGAAAAGATAACAACAATCTTGGAAATAGTAGAATTTCTAAAGGGTATTCCTAATTTGATTAAGCTATAAGACCTCTCCTGGAAGGAACATCATTTTTGTTCCCTCTATACCGGCTGGACAACTTGCTGCTGCAGTCTCAGGAATGTCCTTCGGTAACCCCTGCCTCTCCTGGGAACAGCCGTACAGTCAAGGTGGACGTTCCGACCGAATTATACCACTGCTCCTGCGCGTGTTGCCCATCACTGTGTCTTATCTTTAACAATACTATCACTATCTGGTATTTTCTTACTTACTTAGTTATTTAATACACGTCCTCCCCCACAAGAATGTCAGCTTAAGAAAGTAAGGCACTGTCTCTCCATTCTCCCGTTCCACTCACGCCAACCATCATTTATTGAGCATACACACAGCGGATGAAGGGGATGGAGTAGTGACGAAAACAGGCAACGACCGGTGCCCAGCTGAAGCTTGCATCCCCACAAGGAGAGACTATTGACTACAAGACTGACCTAGTGTGTTAGAAGGTAATGTGTGCACTGGAGAAAACACAGACGGCCAAGGTGAGATTGGAGGTGTGGGACTGCGATTTGAAACGCCACCTCCAGCCCCGAAAAAAGAACACGCAGGCGGCTGGTAAATACTGGCTCATGGGATGAGGCCAGAGTGACCAAAGCCAAATAGCATATCCCAACTCCCTGGATACAGCGACTGGTTCTGAGATGTGCAGAAAACAAGATCAGAGTCATTCAGATACAAGAGACTTTGGCACAGGCTAGCCCCACGGTTTTTGGAGTTATAACCCTGTGAGGTTTGGAGCTACTACAGCCCTTTTGCAATCATGAGAATAAAGCCGTCCTAGGTAGGCAGGCAGAGCCCAAGAGAGCAAAATGACTGTTTGATTGTCTGGTTCAAAGGATGTCTGCAGATTTGCCCCTTGACTGGTCTGTTCAGTTACTTAGGACAATAGTTAACTAAATCCAGTTACTTAGGACAGCTAACTAAATCAGCTCGTCTGTGTGGGGCAAAAACAACTTCCTGCTTTGCTTTCACTAACGCGAGTTCTCTTGGGGCCATTTCCTCATTTGGAAAAGTTAAGAGCTGCTGTTGTGGTGTTGTTTAAGCCACTCCGAACCTCAGTTCCTAGTGCTTGCAATCTAAATGCCAACATGCATTGCACTATTGTATAAATCTACCGCACACTGTCTTCCCGGCACGTCGCGTTCTCAGTATGACCCTGTGCGGGTTTGGCGTATTTCCTCTGCCTCCCTTCCACTCCTGGCCTCAACTTTCTACCAATCCATATCAATCTCCTACTCCCCCCTCCCTTGCACAGCATTTCACCTATTAATCCATTCATTAGTCAGTCAGTCAGTCATGATATCTAACACATTTAGCAGACGAGGCACTGACAGACCCAAAGAGTAAGACTAATAAGGCACAGTCCTTCTCAAGGACATTTCAGAAGGGAAAGGAAACACTTGAAGAACAGTTGCAAAAGCGAATGCAGGCAAGTGAACAGAATGATGTGTAGGAGGCAATGGCAGTGTGAAGGGTAAGGTGATCCAACAAGTCTTCAGACGGCCCGCCACTTCCCTCGCCTCCTCTGCACCCACTGACGGTATTGTCTGGTATACACATAGCCCCCAGTATCAGAGTTTCTCTTCCCGAAAAGGTTTTAGGTCCTTGTAGGCAGGAACTGTATCTCCCAACTTTCGTATCTCCCAACTTTCTAGCATATAATAAACAATAAAATTCCAACAAATGCCTATTAAATTCAAGTATCAGTGTTTTGTACTCAAACTTTGAAAACCATAGATGTTATTTATAGCCCTAGTTAAGTTCCATGGCTTTTTGACAAACTCCTAATTTTACCTTGTCTGTTTTGACAGCTGAAAGCTTATCAGACTGCTCATCCTAAACTCCGTCAGGACAGACACCTCTTCCCATGGCATCTATGTCCATGTGACCTCAAAATCAGCCTCTTCTTCGTCGATCAAACTAGCTTCCTGCTTTGCTCTCACTAACACTCGTTCTCCTCGGGGCCAAGGAGATCATTATTCTAGAGCATTTCACTTTTGAGTGCTGTATTCCAGAGCCGCTATGCTGTGGCAATGAATTAAAGAATTTCCAATGCCACAATACTCCTTGATCAATTTAGAAAAAAGTTGAAAAGAATAATGAACTAAGTGGAAGGAAGTACAACTTTTTGTCCTTAAGACAGAGCAAACAACAATTAACTTAAAAAAAAAAGAACACACAGCGGTAGGGAGTGGCGGGGGGAGAGCACAGCATGTTCCTGAACCAAATTTTCTGAATTCCTAAAAGCTACGTGGTTCAAAGGAGGAAAAATATTTTTCTCATATGGCGAATACTGAATCTAGTTTTATTACAGTATATTTCTATATGAAAATCCCATGTATCATATTGTAACAGGGTGCAGCCGGTGGGGGGGCCCAAATGAGGATTTGTAATGGGGTCCAGAACTCAAGGTGCCCAGGAAATAGTAGAAATATATGTAAGATGTCCTTATCCCCACAGGTCTGAACTGGGGGGGGATGGGACTCCTGGAGCATTCAGAGCTCTGGGTATGGCAGCAGCTTTGCAGCTAGCCTCTGGCATGGTCATTTAACGTATCTATAACCTTTAACTGGTTCCATAGATATGTTAAATAGCTGTGGCCATGTTTTAGGCCAGGGGGATGGAAGAGATTTCCACCCAGAATGTAGCTGAGAGGCAACTCCCCCTAGACACAGCGTCTGCGTGAAAACTTGGAGATGACTGGCGCTGTGCCACGGGGCCACGCCTGCCCACAGTAAGACTGGCGCGGGTATTTAAACCCAGGCACAGCAGCCACATCGGGCTCTTGGAACACGCGGCTTTTGGTGAGGGGGAGAACCCCGCAGCTTTGGGCTCCCTTTTCCACGCGGCTTAGGAAGCAGCAGAGACTTTGCCTGGAAGAAAAGAGGTAAAAGGACTCTTGCTGGTGGGTCATGAGAAGGTGCCACATGGTTTTGGATTAACTGGAGATCACGGTGGCAACACAGCGGATGGTGTCGGAACTGAGGGCCTGCCTGAATCATGGACTTCTACTTCTTTCCCTGAGATACGGTACCCTGGACTGGGCAGGGGGAGAAGGACCGTGTGTGTTTGTGGGTATTCTAGAGAACTTTAGTATTTTAAAGGAGACCTTAAGTCATTATTCCAAGCCTGTATAACTTGTAAATAAATAACTCTTTTCCTTTTCACAAGTCTCTGGCATTGAGAGACGTCTTTCCATTGGCGCGAGCATAACGGACCTAGAGCGGGGCTGGGAAATCGTTGGTGCCCCGTCGGCCCCTTTGCTCTGCAACAATATCACAAATTTAAATATAGTTTTAATCCTTTCCCAAATCTATGTGGTCATTTAAAGGCTATGATTTATAAGTCTGATAAATCAAACTTGCTAGCCATATTACCCAAATCTAATCCACTATTTCAAAATGTTATATGAAAAGTTTGGAGCATTGCAGGTTTAGTCGGCTATGGGCAGGGGACTGAGAAACAAAAGCCACGTTTACCATGTGGCCTATGGGCAAGTGCAGTCCAGAGCTCAGGGCAGGACATGGGCTGTCTTTTCTCCATTGTCATCCCACCAGCATTCTGTGTTCTCCTCCCTGCTTTCATGGCCCCAGTCCCTTTTCCACCTTCCCATGCGTCCCCTTTTCCATATGACAATTTGGGCAGCTATGGACTGCCCAGAGCCTGACACAAGGAATGAAACAAGCTCACAAAATCTTCATTCTTCAGACCTCCAAGCAATACCAACCAACCCAGGCATGGCTGAGTCCTCTTAAGAAAGGAAGGAGTGCTGGTCAGTTCTCTTTGCAGTCCCTGCTCTTACCCCAGTACAATACCCCTTGTATTTTTCTGGAGCTAGGGCGCCCCCGCACGTCTGCGAGCATGGAGTGGCAGAGCAGAGGTGCGTCCAAAGGTCCTTGCCCTCCCCTTCCATCTCCACCTTGGAATGTAATTAGGTGACCGTGGGCAAGTCACTTTGACTTCTTGGGTCTCAGATAATTCAAGTGATTGCTAGGTCCCTTGCAGTTCAGATTTTTTATTCCTGTTTGTTAATTATTCCCACAGATTTGCTTTTATTGCATTTGCTTATTTGTTTTCTTCGGTCTCTGTTCTGCTCTGTGATGGCTGGGACTCTATCTGTACCCTCAATTGCTAGCACTGGGCCTGCAGGCACCTAGGGGCATTCTGTAAATGTAAGGAGAATGAACATATGTAGACAGGAAAATCAGGATTTCAACATTTTTAAAGCAAGCCTAATAAAGCAATAGGGCTATCTCTTTTGTGGTGCCTCAGAGGTTGCTTCAAGGTGAAGCTGAACATCTCTTTCCCAACCACTGGTTGCCAGAAACTCATTGAAAGGGACAATGAACGTAAACTTTGTATCTTTTATGAGAAGCGTATGGCCGTAGAAGTTGCTGTTGATGCTCTGGGTGAAGAGTGGAAGGGTTATGTGGTTGGAATCAGTAGTGGGAATGACAAACAAGGTTTCCCCATGAAGCAGGGTGTCTTGACCCATGGCCATGTGCACCTGCTGCTGAGCAAGGGGCATTCCTGTTACAGACTAAGGAGGACCAGTGAGAGAAAGTGCAATCCGTTCAGGGTTGCACTGTGGACACCAATCTGTGTTCCCCATTTGGTCATTGTGAAAAAGGGGAGAAAGACACTCCTGATCTCGCTGACACCACTGTGCCCTGTTGCCTGTGGCCCAAAAGAGCTAGCAGATTCTGCAAACTTTTCAGCCTCTCTAAAGAAAATGACATCCGCCAATATGTTGTGAGAAAGCCCCTCAACAAGGAAGGTAAAAAACCCAGGGCAAAGAATCCGAGATCCAGCATCTTGTTATTCTACGTGTCCTGCAACACAAACGCTGGTGTATTTCTCTGAAGAAACAACACACTAAGTAAAATAAGAAAGAGGCCACAGACTATGCTAAACTTTTGATAAAAGAATGAATGAGGCCAAAGAAAAATGCCAGGAACAGATTGCCAAGAGATGTAGGCTGTTCTTTCTGAGACCTTCTAAGTCTGAATCCAGTAAAAAATGAGCTTTTCTAAGAGTAACAAATAAAAAAGATTTTAAAAAAAAAAAGCAGATAAGGGAAGAATGATCTGCTTTTTTAATTTCAGCAGTCACTAATTAACTATGTTACTGCTACCTGCAGGAAGCAAGCATCTTTGAGACGCCGCGTCACAAGGAGAAGAAAGAAGTGGTTCCCAAAGAGGAAATGGAGTGGGCATAGGAGTGGGTCTTCAGACCCACTTATAAAAGCACTGATGAGAGTGGGCCTCTAAGAACTTTTTTCAGGAAGGCGTCTCCTCAAGTAATTCTGAAGCATTGATGCCTAGCAACACAGCACCTCGATTATGAACCATCAACTTAGACAACCATTAAGGCCCCTTCCAGCCTTAGCAATATGTAAGTGTTGGATACATACCAAATTTTACCAAATCTCTATCATTTTTTCAGGTGTACTTCAGCATTATAATTTTATATCCGAATGTCTACTAGATGCTATCATTGTATGCCCTGTATGTAGCTAACTTCAAGTATTTCATTAGGGGCTAAATTTTAGTCTCTAATGCTACCATTTTCTAAGAGTATATTTTATGACATTTTAATAATGAAAAAAATAAATACATTATATATGACAAGAGAGAAAGAAAGACCATTCCTTCCACCTGGAGTAGGGTTTCTCAACCTGGGCACTGCTAACATTTTGGGCTGGATACTCCTTTACTGCAGGGGCTGTCCTGTGCACTGTGGGGTGTTCAGCAGCATCCCTGGCTGCTACTCACTCCATAGATCCCAGTACCTGAGCCCTACCCCTAGTTATGACAACAAAAAATATCTCCAGACACTGCCACTGCCCTCCCTGACCCCTACCCCACTAGAAACCACTAAGGGAATAACATGAAACATTAAAGTAATATAACAATCTAAGGTCTCAGGATACCTACCGAACATCCACTATACATAAGGTAGGGTTACAATACCAACAGGCAACTACTTAAGGGAAAGAGCTACTTACATAAATGAATATTCACTCATTTGTTGGTGCTTTAAAACACTTTATGAATAATCAGACAAATTAAACATGAACACATACATGTCTAAGACTATTAAGGAATTCTAAGTAACATTTCCTGAACATTTCTAGAATTTTTCTTTTGGAAAACTGGACACCCTCATTCAGAATCTCATTGCAGGTCTTATGATTTAAGACCACATCTAGAGAGAATAAAACAAAATAGAAACTTGGCAACTGTTTTGATATGATTACTTTGTTTCAAACTTCTCTCTTTGGGAAAAGTCTAAACTATAGCTTTTTGCAGTCAACACTAATTAAATTTTGGATAATGAGAAAATCTACAAATAACTTTTTGCCATGTAACCATAATCTAGTGTAATGATTTAAAGATGTCCCCATCTATTTCCATCAGTCTCTTACCTGGAGTTCTAAATACCAGAGGAAAGTGAAAAAAGAAAAATCACTCAAACTCTGCAAGTCTACCACTAGAGTGAGGCATTTTAACTTTTTGATGGACCATATACAACATCTTATGAACTTTACATAAACAGTTTTGCAATTGTAAGGCCTCAAGAATGGTTCCTTTTCATTGAGTTTTTCTTTGTAACAGATCAAACAGAAGCAAAGTTACATTTTTATTTCTAAAGGAATATTATGTCTTTTGAGCAAAATGTGTCAAAAGGAGAAACACACTATTTAAGCCTAAAAAACTAATATTATGCATTTTAAAGATGTTTTTATGTGGTAGCATAAGAGGAATTTCCAAACTTTGTTAAGAATTGCCAACCTTGTTAAAGTGGGTACTTTTCTCAAATAAATTTAACTGATTTCAATTAAAGTAAACTTTAAATAATTTAAGATTCTAATTGTGTCTCATTCACACTAAAAGATACAGTTAACCATTACCAATAGGCTAACGTATTTGTTTCTACAATATAGGCATTATATACGTGTAAATTTTTAAGTGCGTTATTCATCTAGAGTCTAGCATAGGCCACATTTCTCCCAGCGTCTACTTTTGTTCATTTTACTATTATTCATTAATAGCAATGTAAGAAAGCTAAGGAGGAGTAAGAGGAAGATGAATGAACTACATTCATTACATTACAGGTTTTAGTAAACCAGTTCATCTTCTTTTTTTTGCTTTAAGTTAAACTCTTTGAAAATAATTAGGAGGTAAGTAGAGTATATGTATTCTCTTTTTAAACATGGAATCCCGTGTGTCCCTGTCACTCCTATATAGTTTGGAGACTATTTCATTTTATAATATTTAAGGATTTTAGTCACAGGTTTATTTTCCTGAGAGTTTCTACCAGTTTACTCTGTTTCCATTTCCAAATGACTTTTTTAAAAAATGAAAAATAGCTTTTCTAAAGTTTATTTATTATTGGAGACATATGCAAAAACTTACATTTAAGCATAGGTGAGTACCACTGATAAACAATTACATACCTAAAAGTTTGATTTAAAATTACAGCTGAAGCTAGTCAATAACTCATACTGAAACACTGGTACATCATTTAATGTGTCTTTAACGGTCCCTTCCGGAACACAAGTCCGCAGTCAAGCCAAACTGAAAATATTTTAAGTTACATAAAAATACATGAAATAACAATATATTTAAAACATGCAGAGCTTCTTTAGAAAAATTTTACTATTTGCACAATTAAATATGGTATCTTTCTAGGAACTTACAAGGTTTACATCAGAGGTAGTAATAAATGAGGTCTGTCTGGAAAAAGTCCAGCCCTTGTTAATATAACGAGAACGGTTTGTGTGACATCAATGTAACCTGGCAGCCAAGGAGAGTGGACTGGAATGCACATGTGTGAACACTGATGACCTCACTGTACTAGTCAGTGGGGAATGAGCATGTGAACTGTGTGGCCACCACATTCAAAATGACTGAGCAAGTAGAGCAACGAATCTGCAAATTGTGTTAAGCTTGAAATTCCTCCGTAGAAATTATTTGGATGATTCAGAAGGCTTTCGGAGATGATGCAATGTGTGCAGCGCAAACGAAAGTGTAGCACAAATGCTTCAAAGATGGTCGAGAACCTGTTGAAAGTGACCCACATCCTGGAAGGCCTGCAACAAGCAGATCACCTGAGAAAGTTGAAGGTGTACAGGCTGCAATCAACAAAGATCAGCAACTGACAGAGCGAGAACTAGAAGCTGATCCGGGGATTCCAGAAACTGTGTCCCAGATACTGATGCAGGATCTCAGCATGAAAAGTGTCCTGGCAAAACTCGTTCCACAACTTCTGCTGCCGGAGCAGAAGGCACATTGTGCTACAGTTGCTAATGACTTGATTCAAACCACCAGCAATAAACCAGATTCGGCTCCCTACGACTTCTGGCTTTTCCCAAAACTAAAATCACCTTTGAAAAGGAAGAGATTTCAGAATGTCGATGAGATTCGGGAAAATACAACAGGGCAGCTGATGGAGATTCCAACAAAGGATTTTGCAGAGTGTTTTGAACAGTGGCAGAGACGCTGGGAGAACTGTGTGAGGTCCCAAGGTGCCTACTTTGAAGGGAACTGAGGTGTTATTGTCCTTTGTATAATGTTTCTTGTCTCTTCTTTAATAAAGGTCTCTATTTTTCATACTACATGGATGGATTCTTTCTGGGCAGACCTCATAATGACAAAACGAGAAATATTATACATTGCTTCCTTCCTTGTTTTCTCATGTTCTGTATTCTTTGTAATCAGGTTTGGCTGCCTTCTGTCACTGACACTGGCAAGTAACAAATGCCTTCCTAATCTTCTCTAATCTGTTTCTTTTAGAGTTTCAATGGGGCTTATTCAAGATAACAAATAGTACATATTTTAGCACAGTGCCTAACACATAGTAAGTGTAAGAGTAACTATAAGCTTCCACTGCAAAAGGAAGAACTTAAGACATGAAGCAAAACTAATCACCATCACACTTATTTACCATATCCAAAGTTATTACTATTTGGACATCATGAATTGGCTTCATAATACAGGTCACTGTTTAACCAGGATGACATCAGCAGACCAATACGAGGTGGACTGAAGCTGGCCCAAAGTATTTTAAAGACCACATAGTGTGACTATGAAGATGGAATGCTGGCCAATTGCCTTCGTTACCAGAAAGGGGAAAGCACTGGACGATGAACCCTGGGAAAGGCCACAGCCCCCACCCACATAACCAGATGGTAGCAGAAGATCTGAACACAACCCACCATGACAGAAGCCTCCACAGGATTTTTTTCCGTTTTTTTGTGCAGGAATATTGGTACGGGCAAAGACGTTCCCCTTCCCTAAATCTTAGATAAGAAAGGTCTGCTGCCTATTGCTTCAGTCATTTTTAAGTAAAATCATGAAGGTAGCTTTGCTTGATTGGTTTTTCTCGCCTCATCGTTATGTTTTGATTAAAGCTCCTTCTATTTGAATAGTTCAGCTGTTTTTAGTTTTATCGCCAGTACTTCAGGAGTGAAAGCACACTGCTGATGCAAAGCGGTGTGAAGAGGAATCAGAGAACCAGCTCTGAAAGGAACTGGCTCTGCTCACACTCAATTGTGTGCAGGGCAAATCCCTGCTGGGTTTTCTCAGCGGAGACAAGCCAATGCCAAATGAATGACTCCTGAGGTTCCTTCTCAGTTCCAAAACCTAGGATTCTAGCTTTTCCCCTATAGATCTCAGAATCAGCACAAGCAGCAGATCGCACATCTGCTATGCCGACATTACAGAAAGGTGACCCCCACGTAGACTGAAGAGTCCCTAAGGTGGACCCAAAGTCATTCTGCACCACAAAGTCCCCTACTCCCATTTAAACTGAATGGATGCAAAGAAAACTTCATTCGAAATTACCCAATAACTGTCTGTCCTTCCCTATACCTATCAGGGATCTTTTCTAAAATTATTTTTACCTATCAGAATTTTACGGTTTTGTCCTCTATGTCTGTGAAATGCTAGAGGACAGAGACTTGCTTCCCCATTGTTAACAAGTATGGAGTCAGCATGTATCAGTGACACTGAGTAAATGATTTATAATTTCTACTAAAAAAAGGGCAACTTATTTTCATCAGGTTTTATAAGCATTAGAGTTGCCTTTACCATTGAGAACAGGCATCCTGCATACCCCTAAGGTTGCTTTAAAAGGTATTCTTTTAACACTTTTATTGAATACCTATGCCTATACTTTACCTTTATGTACATATACTGTCATACCTTGGTACTCGTCAAACCCTATACTCATCGCATTTGGACAAGAAAAAGTGATTGAGCACTCGGCACTTGCTCAGCACTCATCGCACTTGCTAGAACTTGTCTGAGTTACAACACCGCCCAGCAAGAGAAAATGCTTTTATCACTCATTGCTTGAAAAATTTGCTTGGTATTCGTTGGTTCCGGCACTTGTCACAAGTTCTGGGATGAATTAATGACGAGTACGGAGGTAGTACTGCTTCTCTATGTGCCCAGCTCCATTTGGCACTAGGTTTATAAGTTCAACTAAGATAACGGCATCTGCCCTCCAGGAACATAGTCTACACCTGGGGGGGGGGGTGCAGGGAGTAATGTAAAAAACAACTCGAGAACATGCTGACTGCTGCTTCAGACAGACATATGACTTGGACCATAAGGACAAGTAATCTAAAATATTACCGACTTTACTGAACAGAAACTAAGACTAGTGCACCTACACATTCAATATTTCAAGCTGTCAAGTCAAACTACTCACATAAATACTTTGTACCCAGAAGATGTGAATTACAGTAACCTTGTAAAACACGGTTCGCCAGAAAACCCACTGGGATCCAAGACTGACAAAGCCACACACCTTGGATCAGGTTTTCCTGACACAGAAAGAGAAAAAATCAGATCAGACTCATAAACTGTGATGACAGTCTCCTTGGGAATAGGCATTAGTCTTACCACAGTGATGAAATATTTTCATTACTTTTTAAGTTAATTTTTAAGGTTACTTTATGCCACATAAGATAGTATTTCATGTAGAGGTCTTAAATGTTATTCAAGACTGTACTGTCTATCTGCCTCCCCAAAAGTTAAGATTATCTTAGTAATTCTGAGTTCTCTCCATACTAAGAATATCATTGTTTCTATCACTATTCATAGATAATTTGATGACTTAAAGACAGAATAAGGGGGAAAAATATTAAACAAATTATCTCAATGTTAGGAAATAATTTAATACACAGGATCTTACTTTAAACCATTCCAAAGGTCCTTAACAGAAGTCATCATCATTCATCATAAACAGAATCATTTTAAATACCACCACAGAAAACAATGTATGTAAACCCTTACTATAAATTTATACTTATATAAATTTGTTTATAAAATGTCTCACATATATAACTAAATACACACATACACACACACACACACACACAGATAACATAAAGCAAGCACTCACACCTCCAAATGTCTGAAATTTATTGGGACTAAAACATTCAGTTCATTTAGTATGAAAAACAACATAATACTCTCTGATTGTTATACACTAGCCCCTCCCAACTCAAATATTTCCAGTGAAATTAGGGAATAACTCATCCAATTCTCTCGATCATTTTTCACCAAAGTTAATGCAACCACCATGCTCAATTCTAGGAAAAGCCATCCTGTTTGGGTTTTTAAAGGGTGGGGTATGTACTGTAAGGTACCTTTTACTTTTTTTGCATACTTAATGATATGATGCTTACACCAAATAACATGATTAATTTATAAAAAAAATTTATATATTTAAATATTTGAGTATGTGGGTGCGGGTGTGTTTAAATCACATGAGCTCAAAGAAACCCAGCAAATAATGGTCCAATTAAAATAAATATGCAAATAAGTAAATTACGTATACATGTTTTCTACAATTCATCCATTTAATATAGCTTTGAGAATATCCTAAAGAAATTTCAGTTTGAAAGAAAAAAAGGAAAAAAGAAAAGCAAAGCTACCCAGCTTTTAAAAGGGTACACCTTTTTTTCAGATTAAAATCTACCTGGTAGAGATTACCTAGACTTCTAAATAATATTTGTTACATGTATGATAATAAGGAACTATTAAGTAAAATGTAGAAATACTACAGAAAAAACCCTACGCTGAAAGTAAAGAGATGACTCTATTAATTCATTACGCCAGAAATACTTCCCAGCATGTTCTCAGCTCTGTCATTACCCAGCTATGTAACCACGGACAAGGGATTCAATGATGTTTGAGTGTCTTTAAAATGTTGCTGTGGCCTCATCTTCCAGGTCCCTCTGGCCCTAACACCATGAGAAGATCAAGTTGCAATGAAGAATTATTGTAAGCATATCACATAACACCATATAAGCAAGGACAGACTTTTCTAAATTAGCATGTTACCAAAGAGTAATAAATAATTCTTGATCTGTATGGCAGTTTATTATAGTAACTAACAAGAAGATAATTAACAGAATGGGCCATCTCTATCATTACCATGCATTTTTTTATACAGAACTCCAAAGAACATAAAAGTACTAACCAGTTAATTCTCCATATTATCAAGCCCATTTGACAAAAGGAGAAGTTGAGTCTCAGAGCCATGAGAGTAATTCGACCCTTTGTCAGCGTGGCTGAGCCTCATATGACAAGTCAAAAGTCCCTGGCTCTCTCAGCCCTTGCCTTTTAGGAGTAAGAAGGCGGGAAGAGCCTCCTGGATCGCTCTAAGGCAGAATTATAAACTACATGCAGCAATCAAGTGGAAAAGTTTAGGGCCAAATTTATGTCTCACTTAAAAATTGGGAGTGGCCATTAAATTTAGTTTGAGTGTGATTCAAAGCTGCATCCTACTTCAAATTTCACCGCTTTGTTAAGAACCTGGAAGGACATTTCATAATCAAGCTGGTCTTCGCTCTCCCCGTGAATACACAAAAATGAGAAGGGAGCTTCATAGCAATCTATAGTTTTGTATATTTGCCTCTAAATTCAGTAATAATTTATTCATAAGATGTGTAATTCTGACTTGTTTCAAAATAACGTTTTCTGAAAGTAAAATGGTGAAAATTTCAATTTAAAAGTTTACTGGTACTATTAAAGTTACAAATGTAATAAATACATTTCTTTTACCTCTATCTCTCCAATGATGTAACACTGACCCACCCTAAAAAAATACCCATATTTTGACTATGTGTACACTAAAATGTATAAATGTATACATTTTACAGAATAATTTTTATTACCAAAAGATATATAATACATGATCATATACTTATATATACACAAATATCTGTAATTTCCTTTGTTCACATAAAAATATCATGTACACTTTCCATATGTTAAATGTACCATATTTGGTTCAAAATGTTGTCACTGATTTAATTGATAAAATGCATCTTTTAACAATCAAGTTATACTAACAACATACAGGTCATGAACAACAGACTTCCCTGTACTCTACCCCTAGGTATTGTAATTTTCCACAGGGTGGATTCCGACAAGGACAGGACCACCAAGATGTACATTTCAGGTGTAACAAATTCACACTCTTATCAACAGAATATAAAAATGAAATGACCCCATACTTATTAACATTACACATGGTAAGTCCTTATAAGTTAGCCCATCTGAAGAGATAAAAATGGCACTTATTTTCATTTGTGTTATTCTGACCCTCAAGAGTTTGAGCACATTTATGAATCTTCACTGGCCATATCTGCATTTTACCTACTCTTCATATCGTTTCTAAAGTGTCTTCTTTTTCTTTTTATCAGTGTATCGAAGCCCTTTATCTAGTATGTTAATTTGTCTACCATATTTTTGTAAATATTTTTGCCTTTGTTTATGCAGTCATTTGCAGATGAGAATGTTTTACTTTCTATATAACCAAGCCTGCAATTTTTGCATTATGAACCAAAGTTTCTTAGCAAGCTTATGAAGACCACCTTCATCAGAATATTTTACTAACATTGTTTTCTCCTAATATTTTTCACTTAAGTAGTTTTTTAGTTTTATTTTGTTGTTAATACATTTGGAATCTGTCTTTATGATGTCAAAGGTTAAAAGCTAAGCCAGTTAGTCTTTTAATAATCCATGCTTTTTCTATTTAATTAAAATATAATTTTATCATTTAATTAATTTCACTATATACTAGAACCTGTTTCCGGACTTTGCTTATTGGCACCCATTTCTGTGCCAATACTGCACTGTAATTTATGTTTTAATTCTTGGTATAAGAACAACATTCTCTTGCAGTTTCATTTTTTTTTAATTTCTATAGATGAAAAAGTTTTCACTTATGGTTTTTGAAATTAATGCAATAAAAATCTAAACATAGAATGTTGTATAGGATGTTCAACTTTCTCATCTAGATAAGGAAGTCACTGACCAATCTAATCTAAATTCCTCATGTAAGATTTTAAACAGTATTATATTTAAAAATAAAATATATATTTAAACAACCTAATAGGTTTTAACAAAAACTTACAACTTCCACAAATTCTAAATTCTATACCCATTTTTTAATTTGCCAACACAAGTCATTAAAGAATATGAAAGAAAAATTTATCTTTGACCTTACAGTTTTTAAATAGGAAAACAAATGCAAAAATCTCTAATAAACGTTCCTTATTTTTATACGCTACAATTTATATGAGGCTGTCTAACTTTAAATAGGCCTATTGGTCTGGCCCAATTTAAGAAAAAACATTGAGGCCATTGAAAATGAACTGAAATGTCAACCCACTTTAGAAGAAAGCTATTAGTAAAACAAGGGTGAAGTTACAAGCACTTGTGAAAAGCACAATAAATAAACAATGAGCCCTATTCAAAGACACCAGGGAGACATTTGGGCTTTGCAGAGTTAGAACAAGAGACAGCAGAACCAGTTTCCACATGGGCAAGAGTTTGTTTATTTTATTTTGCTTATCTGAAATCAGAGCAAATGATGCCAGTAGTTTGGAATGGCTCAAAAAGGTTCCTCTGCATCTAAACAGAAAAACTTCCTGGCTTTCAAGCAGCTTGACGGCCTTGCAGTGACTTTTGTGCCTGTGAACCTTAAAGCTCCCATTTGAAAATTGAACTATTTGAGACTACAAAAGGCATTATTATTCTTTATTCATCCTCTACCATTTTCAGTCACATTTTTAAGAGATGATCAAAAGAAATAAAGGATACTTTCTAAATTAAGGTTTATGAAAATAGTATGTTTCACACCTCAGAAAAAAATGTGAAATTAATTTAAATGGCTACTTTTAATCATAATTGAAGTTTTCTAAATAATCAATAATGAAAACTTGAATTATAATGATCTAATGAGTTCCATGATTTAATTTGAGGCAGGGCTAATTGATGAGAAAGCCTACAATACGCTTCTTTTAGAGGACAAGTATGAAGGAAAACTGATAACAATCATCCTTTTTTCATACAAAAAGTAAAAGGTAACTGTATTCTTTTGATAGGATAAAATTCAAAAACTTCTATTTAAGTACAATTTCAGAATAAAATCATTTGTCATACTTTCCCTACTTCAAAAGCACCAAACAAAAATTTATCAAAGGTTTGGAGGAGTTTAGAAAAAAATCGATGATGATAAAGTTTTTACCTTTTACACATATCTTCTTCGGCATCTAACAGTCATTAAACATATCTATCCTAACAACAATAATTTTCTAAGTGTTTTTCAGGGTTCACAAAAATGATCATATAGTCAGTCAATCTTAAAAGATGGAAATACATCCATCCTCAGAGCCTGAGAGCTTTACCACCAATTACGGAAAAGTAGTTAATTTCAAAGCTTTATACAATGTTTTGATAGCATAGGATTTACTGGACAGGTAAATTTAAGTGATAGATTATTTTTTGTCTCAAGAGTACAGTTGTTTCCAAGGAAAAAGTTTTAACAGCGCCTCCCAAAACAGAGGAGGAGAATGTGCTTTACTCTCATAAGGTGGTAAGGCAGTCCACAACAACTACAAGAGGTAAAATTACAAATTCCTTAATGCAGGAAAATGAGCTCTTTGTCATGTCCTTGAAACACCTATTGTTTGGTTAGCTCACCCTGGAAGAGGTTTCTAAATCGGTTGGCTGTCATTAATCTAATTGCATATTGGGCTCACTAATTAGAGAGGACACTTTCCTGTTTAAAATATACTGCTTCAGGTGTGGCTTGAATTAGTAGCCAACTTTCACCCCGCACCCTCAGCTCACTCCAGAATCAGCGCTCCGTCTGGAACACCTACCACTCTACTGTCGGAATGCAGCTTGCCTCCTCCACCTGACCACGGAGGTTCCCTCTCGGGAAAGCCACAAATTGCAGTGCTCAATTTCAGCCAACAGAAGAAGGCATTTGGAGGTAAAGCCAAAATGAGGGTGAAAGAAAACTTTCCACTAAGAAACCAACAATAACTGATATATGAACTACACAAAAAATAAACAAATATGGGCTGTATACCCACTGCCATCCTCACTTCTCAGAATAAAGGAAGAGAACACAAAAAGGCTCATATTCTGACCTGAAAGAAAAAAGGTTCAGCAAAAGCAAATCAGAAAGTAAACAAGCTGAGCTACAGATTTTTCTCCTTGCTCTAAGTTTTACTGTAATTCTGAAGTTGATGTACCCATCTAACTCCCTTGTTTCATACAGACTTATTTTGTGAAAATGTACTCTTATTTCTTTTTTGCTTTGCTACCGTCATCTCCCTGAGTTTGAGATGTGAGAATTATAGCACAGATAAACAAGACAAAAGCAACGACTTCAAGATCTCAGAGCTGGACCAGGAATGCGGTCAAGGACACTGCTCTTTCCCTCCCGGTTGACCTCTGCTCCACAAGCCACAAACATTTGCTGAAGATCTTGGTGAGCACACCACCTCTTCCCTCCCTCCCTGAAGTACTGGGTACTTCAGTGTGCTAGCTCTACCAAACTACCAAATAATTTTTCCCAGCAAAACACACTACACTTATATCCTGCTGTACATTCAAAGAATCTGAAATGAAATTAAATCACTGCCCTAATTTTATTTTCAATCAGAGAAAACCAGATTTTGTTGGCATACTGTATTTATACAAATGACCTGACAATACACGAAAAACAAGCCCATCTGAGGGTAGAGTTCTGCCTTGTAAACTTTCACTTCAGTCAATGTTCTGATCATAGCTTTGCTTTTCCTAGTCCCAGGGAATTTGAACACAGAGTATGTTGAAATGAGGATGAATAATTCCCATATTTTCACTGTTCCTGGGCTTTTACCTCTGCAAAACAATTCTGAGAATGTAGTTTGGCAGCACAAACCAAGGAAACCGGATAGGTCACCATGGTTAGCTGACTTATCGACCGAAAATGAACCTTCTTCAAGTCCTACATTAACTCCTGCAGATGGACACACTAACTCTATAAAAAAAGTTTTCTCCTAACAAATGACTTATCTCAGTTACGTGACGAATGGTGACTATCTTGATTATAAAATGTAGTTATAACCAGCAGTATTAAAAAGGTTAAAACACAGTCAACTTTTTTGGTTGGAATTTTCTCTTACATTCCTAAACCTACCAGATGTGCCTTGGGGCCAAGCCTTGGACACAAGGTGCCTGGTATCTGAATCCTTCCTTAGGAGCAAAAAATACGCTCCATGTTTTTTCACAGACCAAAGTAACCAATGAGGTTATAACTGAAGTATTCATTGCTTTTTTTTAAGGGCACACTTCTTTTACAGTCTTATTTATACTCTATGGTAAGTTCATTTTCATTAAAGGACACAACCACTACTTCAAAGTATGAATCCTTAATATGAATCTACTGAATCTGTTATCCAGAAATAATTAATAGTAAAGAACAATAACTGAGTAATCAAGGGAGCATTTCATAATTATATCTTACACATTCTTTGGCCTTTTCATTATTGGGCGTGTCCCAAAGAACTCAACAGTACATCTTGTAATGACTCATGTGTACACGTTACATGGACTTCTATTTGTGCTCTTAAAGACTCATACACCTAAAGTAGGGCCTGGAATGTGAAATTAAAAGTTATTTCTCAAGAATTTAATGTACTTTCCACATTCAAAACTATTCATGCTATGTAAATGGAATTTTAAAGACTTGTTTTCCTCCAAGATGACTATATCTGAGCCAAAGTAATCCTCGATTTCAAAACCGTGCAGGAGAAACTGCTCTACAGAAACCTGATGTTTACGTCACCGCCGCACAGCACATGCAGTTCACTCCAGCTGCAGCTGTTACCATGGCATCTGACACACAGAATATTCACAAAATCCCCTTGAACATGGTATTTCAGAATTGTTTTTAATAAAAAGTGTATTATTCAAAAATTATTCTATATTCACAAAATACTTCACTGTTCATTTAAAGTGTACTTTCTCAAATGTGAAATTTTATACATAAATAGAATGAGATTAAAACATTTACACTAGTGAGAGGAAGTTACTTCCCAGAAGAAGGAATAGAGGGTTTTATATAAAAACTCTCCCTGCCCGAACCCCAACCTCTGCCATTCCCCTTCTTCTCTTGGACAGCAAGGCCTCTGTCGTATGTAATTTGTAAAAGCTAAGGGGACAGAAAGGGAAAAAAACAGTACTACACATCAGGTGTTATCTTCGTACTTTCTGTGGCTTCCAGCTGTCAGGCACTTTATTCCTAGGGGCATCATGAAACGACTAACCCACATGTAATAGAATGTAAGAAACATAACCCTTCTGAAGGGGGACAGCCAAGCTCTGAATCAGTTATATTGTGATGTTGGTTTCATATAAATACTTGAAACCCAAAAGGCAGAATGTGTGTGCGTTTGTGGGGGGAGAGTAGAGGGCAGGCACTTCTCAGTCCCACAAACTTCATCTTGTTCTAGGGTGCATGGAAAATTGTCTTACATATGGCAAAGTAGAACATTAATTACAAAAAAAAAAAATCGATGTGATCCCACCTGAGAATAAAATAAAGCATCTAAAAGAAAAAAACATATCTATCTTCATGTAGGGCCCTGACAAAATTCCAATTACACATTTTTTTAAAAAAGAAATCCAGATGTGCCTGCGTAAGAACAGAATTTATTCTGTTGATGGAGTCTCTTTGTAATCTACACAAGAATGGTTAGCAGTCAGAATGAACCAAAGAAGATCCTGTTCTCTAATGTGTAAAACAATTAAATGTTTCTATAGGATATTGTTACACTGATGTAATGAAACTACTTCGAATCATGCTACGTATTTTTGTTTGAAAATGACAGCCCAAATTTTTCAGCTTCTCCTAATGATTCACCAGACCCCCACACTTTAACTCTGCATTCCATGTCCTACATGAAAAGATCGGTATACAAAGATTTGATTTTCTAAGTACAATTATAAAAACTGAACCATCAAGTTATCCAACATCTACATTAGCTTAACTAAAGTAGATCACTTGTACCTTCTCCAACTATAATATTACTAATAATTATATTTGTATAAATAAAAAGGAAAACTTTCCATGATTAACTTCCTGATTTTCTACATACTAGTTTGTTTTCTGACAAGCTTCTTAATATCTCTCATAATTAACACAATACATAAAAATAAAAATAAGTCAAACTTAAATGATTACTGAGCTCTATGGATCGACCTGGTTCACAAGACTTATTAGTATAATCACACAAGCCTCAAACTTTTTCAAAAGGGTGATGGCTGTCCTGCAAGACATCAAAAAAAGGAAACAATATAAACTCCATTTTGAAAGAAAGAATTTATGTTTGGTTTTATAAATTAATATTATTTACTTCCATCAAATAAAAAATTTTACTTTTTTTTTCTTTTTACTTCGGAATAGTCCATAAAATTCATGACAAAAATCAGTACGATAAAAGCATACCTACGCATTTTTAATCTAAAAACTTTGTTCAAATTAAACAAAAATTACATATTTACTTGGCAAGATACAATTTATGTTAATGTATTGAGATGGAACAGCAGATTACTTGAAATTCATCATCCTAAAGATATGAATAGAAATTATAGTCACTACAAAATGGAATAGTAGAAAATACTAAAATCTTGTTTTAAGCAAAGAATAAAACATAAAACATAAGCTTTATAAAAGGAGGCATTTAAAAATCAAGAATTAGTCAATTTTCACTTATGTTAAATAAGTCATAGCAATGAAAAAGATAATCCATCATTTCAAGATTTATTTCCAAAGAACTCAAATATAGCTAAAAGTCTAAAAGATTAATGCATGTTTTTTAAAAATTATGAAAAGAGTGCCATGTATTCAATTTTGTTCTTCTATTATATTCCTGCCATCTTTCTCTTCTCTCTCCTCGGAGAAAGAAGATTAATATTTGTTGAATACCTAATGTGTACTGTGCCTTATTCTTTACATGTTACTTCATTTAATCTTTATAACCAGCCCTACCAGTTTGTGTTACTCCTATGTACCTGATGAGGAATTTGGAAATTGTAAAATTAGATAAGTTAACCTGAAGTCATGCAAACATTTATAACGTTTTCTGGTCCCTACCCTATGCTCCATTTCTCTAAGGCAGCATTCCACATGGGGGCCCTATCTCCCAGAATGACGCTGCATCTATGCCCGACAATTTATCATGTCTTTTTATACTTACCTCTGCCAACAAAAGGTAGTTATGGAGCTAGGCAAAAATCCATTCATAAGTTATTCACACTCCATCTTCTACCATCTATTGCTATATATTACTACATACCATTTAATTATTAAAATAATAGTTGACATTTTATGAATGCTTACTCCTTGTCAAGCACTGTTCTAGGTGGCTTACACAAATACTTCATTTAATCTACTAAGCAATTGGAAAAAACAAGCAGAAGTCAATGAGAAAAGTACAAAAAGACCACATGTACTTTTTCTTTAATTTTTAAATTACTTTATTGTTGTTCAATTACAGTTGTCTGCATTTTCTCCCCTCCCCTCCCTCCCACCCCAACCAAATCCACCTCCCTCCCTTGTTTCCACCCTCCCCATTGGTTTTGTCCATGTGTCCTTTATAGTAGTTCCTGAAAACCCTTCTCCCCACAGTCCCCTCCTCCATCCCCTCTGGCTATTGTTAGATTGTTCTTAATTTCAATGTCTCTGGTTATATTTTGCTTACTTTTTTCTTTTGTTGATTATTTTCCAGTTGAGATCATATGATATTTGTGCCTCACCTCCTGGCTTATTTTGCTTAGCATAATGCTCTCCAGTTCCATCCATGCTGTTGCAAAGGGTATAAGCTCCTTCTTTCTTTCTGCTGCATAGAATTCCAAATGAAACTCGAGCACCACCTTACACCAATACACAAAAATAAACTCAAGGTGGATAAAAGACTTAAATATAAGTCATGACACCATAAGTGTCCTAGAGGAAAACATCAGTAGGAAAATATCAGACATTCCACGCAGCAACATCTTCACTGATATGTCCCTAAAGCAAGGGACATAGAGGAAAGAACAAACAAATGGGACATTATCAAAATAAAAAGCTTCTGCATGGCTAAAGAAAACAGTATTAAAATAAAAAGAGAATCAACTGTATGGGAAAACATATTTGTCGATGATACCTCAGACAAGGGTTTGATCTCCAAAATATATTAAAAACTCACATGACTGCAGTCCAGGAAGACAAAAAATCCAATTAAAACACAGGCAAAAGACTTGAACAGACACTTCTCCAAGGACATACAGAGGGCCCACAGACATATGAAAAGATGTCCAGCATCACTACCCATCGGAGACATGCAAATTAAAACCACAATGAGATACCACCTCACACCGGTCAGAATGGCCATCATCAACAAAGCAACAGACAAGTGTTAGAGAGGATGAGGAGAAAAGAGAACCCTAGTGCACTGTTGGTGAGAAAGCAGACTGGTGCAGCCACTGTGGAAAACAATATGGAATTTCCTCAGCAAACTAAAAATGGAACTGCCTTTTGACCCAGCAATTCCACTGCTGGGATTATACCCTAAGAATCCTGAAATACCAATCCAAAAGAACCTATGCACCCCAATGTTCACAGCAGCACAATTCACAATAGCCAAGTGCTGGAAGCAATCTAAGTGCCCATCAGCAAATGAGTGGATCAAAAAACTATGGTACATTTATACAATGGAATTCGACCATGTGTACTTTTGATTTAAATGACACCCTGGAAGTATACACATGATCAAGGAAATAAACAAGTATTTTGCATATTTATGTGATGCAAGTAAGCAATTGCATAACATGGATTGTTACAATAAATTCAATCTTATTGAAACTATCAAATTATAACTAATTATGTGATGCTACTCCAAAAAAGGCTAGAATTTATCAAATATAATTTTATAAATAAAAAGTTAATAGAAAAATTTATCTTGGAAAAGAGATTTTCTCTAAGAAAAACCAAATGTCTGAAATAAAATACATAGAATCCTATTTTTACATTCTTATGGAACTAACATTCATGAATTATGTTAACTGTTAGACTGGATAAATGACCATCCGCTTAATTAATGTACAGAGATTTTATATAAAACAAAGTTAAAATAGCTCCTTCTTAATAAAACGTTTGGGAAAATTAAGCTGCATAATCATTTTATTTTAAAGTTTCAATTAACTTTTAATAATAATTAAAAAAACAAAATGTGTAGACTCATACTATAGAGACAAATAGCCAACGAAGAACAAAATGTATAGAAGACAGATCAAAACGTGAAACAACGGCGCCTGAGTGCCTTCCACAAAGGACAGCACCACCTGACACCTTAAAAAGGAGAGGCTGGGCCTGGCTGGTGTAGCTCAGTGGATTGAGTGTGGGCTGGGAACCAAGCGGTCCTGGTTCGATTCCCAGTCGGGGCACATGCCTGGGTTCCAGGCTGGGTCCCCAGTGAGGGCCATGTGAGAGGCAACCACACATTGCTGTTTCTCTCCCTCTCTTTCTCCTTCCCCTCTCTCTAAAAATAAATAAATAAAATCTTAAAAAAAAAAAGAGAGGCTGGGACAACCAGTGTCTATGCCACATTAATGTTTTGGCTACCTTTGAAAAAGCACCTTCAAAATGTAAACCAAAATATAAGACAAATGATTGAGAAGAGCATTCCAATACATTTTCAAAAGTTTATTTCTTCTTTCCTTCTTTTCTTTATGTCTAACCAAATCCTTCACCTTAGATCTCTCAAATTCTTACATTTTCCTGATGCTCCATCATTCTTTATTCCTAAACATCCCATGAGTTAGAATGCATTTTTTTCTATAATAGACTTCTCTCCTTTTTTTAATAGCAAGAAATTCTGAGTTATTAGCGAATCCAATATGTGGAGTTAATCTCTGGGACATATCAATGAGGTTCTGACTTAAGGTATATGGAGATTTATCTCCCTGTTTAAGATATATTACATTATAAAAAGGTCATTTTCTGAAAGTTCAAATTAATGTTCCCAATGGTTTAGCTGACCTCTGCAAACATGGCAGAAATAGAGATTTTATACAATTCCTCTTAATTTCTGTTTTAGTTCTGTTTTGAGATGCAGGAGAACATCGCAGCCCTAACTTTCCCAGCCAGCCCCTTTCACAGTCTGTGCAGAAATCAGCACTCCATGTTGGTAGAACCTTACATCTGAAATGTTTTCAAAGTCGAAGGCAATTCAGACTGCACAGCTGTCTACTCAGGAGCCCCATTAAACAAACTAAAAATTCCTAGAGGAAGGCATGATTTATTATAAGCAAATGGCTTATGCTGGCTTTTTCAGTAATGTAATTTTACATGAAAATAAATTATATAAGATACATCTTGTTTGGATTTTTAAAACTCCATTAAACTTAACGTTTATATGGCTGTGAATATAAAAATTGGAATGATTAAAGGCTATCCTGGCTGATTAAAGACCAAATGAAAAATGGGGGAACTGATCCCAATAGCTCCTCTATTCCAAGGAGTGCTTCACTCGAGGGACAAGCGCTAGGAGACGACAGTCATTGCTGTGAAACAGGAAACACTGGTCAGAAGTTGTCAAGTAATTGTGAGGGAAAATTAGAACGGGTTTGCAATGTCAAGTGCATTTAATGCCTCACAATTTCATCACCTATCCTACACTGAAAACTGGGACACAATCCAGAAGTGGAAGGGAATCAGATATTTGCAAAAATATGTTTGCACTACACTATCCAACACCTGTACTCGCAACATTACTGTAGGCATTTCAACATATGTTGATTTTAAAAAGTAAGTTTTGGCTTCAGGCTTCTAATTTATCACATTTTAATTAAGGAGATATTATCAACTAAATTATAAAAGTATCTAATTTTCAAAATGGTAATTCTTAAGCTGCTTCTCTGTTGTGAAAACTACAGAGCAGTAAAGTACCCATGTTACCATTTATCATTTTCAATAACTTAATAAAAATGTCTAACTCAATGTATTTTTAAGAGCATAAAAGTAATCCCTATGAGAGGCTTTCTACATTTTTCATTTGAACCACAAAGAGGAGATTGGAAACAAAACACAAAAATTCCTCAAATCTGTTACTTCAAGTTATCTTCACGGCCACCTCCCTTCATTAGAAGTCATTGCTTATTCTCATCTTTTTACAGAAACTGCTCTGCAGAAGGACAATATCTTTTATCTGTATTTTTTCAAAACATCATTAAAAACAACTAGCTCTTGATTCAATTGATTTTTCATTTAAGCATCATAGCCCTACTTAGTGAAAGAAATTTTATCAAGTAACTGTTCTCTCTACATAAAGCCCTGAAACTTGCTTTAAAACATAAATACTAGGTCCTAAAACACCCAATTTTCACTGTACGTTGCACTTAAGTCTTGAATCACCTTTTTGTCTGTAGCCTTCAAGAACAAGGCTACAAGTTTCCTTTACTTTTTTTTTTCTGCCAACAGACTTAACATGTTCTGTTTTCTGGCCTATTTATTTCCTCAGTGTCAGTAGAGGAATATGCCATTTGACATGACCTCGTATGTCTAATACAGAGGAAAAACAGGAAAGGAGGCAACAAATGTAAACTCTGAGCCCATTATGTGGTACGCTTTGAGCCAAGCATTTACTCAACAATAACTTTTGGAAAACACTACGACCCTAGTTTTCGAAAAGATGAAACTGAGACTCAATGTGGTTAAATAATTACCCCAAGATCACATAGCCAATAGAATTTGAACTTAAGTTCATGTTCTTCCCTCTATATACACTTTGTTGTTTCTAAATATTCACTGATATTTACATGTGGGAATCAGAGCTTCTCATTCAGGATGCAGGAATATGCCCAAAAGAATGAATGAAATATTCAGCCCTGTCCAGTGTGGCTCAGTGGGTTGGAGCATCTTCCCCTAACCAAAAGGTTGTGGGTTTGATTCCCAGTCAGGGCACATGCCTAGTGGGCAGGTTCGATCCCTGGTCCAGGTGTGTATAGGAGGCAACCAATTGATGCTTCTCTCTCACATCGACAGCTATCCCCCCGCCCCCCGTCCTCTCTCCCTTCCTTTCTGTCTAAAAGCAATGGAAAAAATGTCCTTGGGTGAGATTATATATCTATTTATTTATTATTTATTTTCTCCAAAAATGATCCTATTTACTGGCTTTTCTGTATGGGAAAGTAATTTTATCTGCTAGAATTAGATTCAGCTGGATTTGACAAACCCGAAATAATAATGGCTCATATAAGATAGAAGTATAATTCTCTTTTCACAGAAAATAAGTCAAAGTAGTTAATCCAGACTTAGAATGGCAATCCCACAGTCATCAAGGACCCAGACTTCTTTTAGCCGGCCACTTCATATTCTTTGGAGTGTGATGCTTATCTTTGTCATCCAAAATGGCTGACAAAGCTCCAGCCATCACATACATGTTCCAGGAGGCAAAACAGAGGAATTAAAAAAAGAAGCATGCTACTTTTCCTTTTTAAGATTATTTCTCAACATTCAATACTTTAATTCTTCCTACTACATAGAACATAGTTACATGCACTCACCTGGCATAAAGGAGACCAAGACACTAGGAAATGTAGGTTTTCTGGCTGGGCAGCAAAGTGCTAAGCTAAGACCAGAGTTTTATTATTTCTGAAATGGAAGATAAGAGGCTATCTGGAGGTAGCTAGATGAACCTGCCACAGATTTGCACACAGTCTTCAATTTATTCATATTATTATCAAGTGAATCAGAGATGACTGAAATGGACAGACGCTGTAGAATATATTACGCCACTGGACTCATCCTGTTACAGGCAATAAAATGAACACAAGTGGTTTTACTTTTTTGGACAAGTTTTACTTTTGTTTTTACCATTTTGGAAATTTTACTTTTATTTTCACCATTTACATAATGAACTACTGGGTCTCTCAGACAAAAATCAAGCAGGATTTGTTTTACAAATGGTAATCTTTTTCCAGATTTAGGACATAATGCATTGTTATTAGATGATAAATTCTACCAGTGGGGGTGCACTGAATTTAAACTGTCATTTATCTTCTAGAACTCTTCTAGTATCCAGAGGGCAGAAACAACGTAGAGAAGAGAGAGGAGAGGTCATGAACCAGAGAACACAGGAGAGAAGGCAAATGTTGGTAAGAAATCAAATCTGAAAGGGGCTTCAATAATTAATCTAGGCCCAAGTATTTCTGTAGATTTATAACTATTCTCAAATACATTATAGTTACATCATTACTTGAAAATGTGTACATCTGGCAACATGCACATCTGTAATCGAACAGACGAGAGCTTTTTTGGTCCCTGCTGTCACCTACAAGCCAGTCTCTTCTCCTAGAAGCTGGACTTTTATAGTTTGAGAAAAGGCATTTGAGAAAAACACAAACATAACTTCAAAAGCACTAACCAAATAAAGTTGATTTTTACAAAAGTTTTTTGTGGAAGATAGAGGGAGTCACTTCACATTCGACTAAGAAAGTGTGCTTGAAATTCTCTTTAAATAGCTTTTCCTTAACGTTCCACTCACTGTGGCATTTACCCTACCCTGCTCCCTCTTCTCCCTCATCAGCCTTCCCAACTGCCCACAATCACTTTCTGGAATCCCTCTGACTGCGGTCAGCTAGACAAAACCATCCAAATATCCTCTGCAAAATAAAACCAGGTCATGAGTTATCTCTTGAACAGTCTTGGGGCTCCTCATCAGCAATCCCAGCACATAAATACACACAAACACACCCCTTCAATTTCTCCAGTGGTAAAGTGATGTAATTTCTACTTCCTGGATCCACGGTCAAGACAATAAAATCTTTCCTTCAATTTCATGTATTTGTGAAAATTTATCAGACAAATGAATGTCCTTATCTCCCCCAAAACCTAAATGCTAGACTAAATATTCCCTGTCTCTTCAAACTCTCTTTATATGGTTCCAGTCTATGTGTTGAGTATATTTTGTCATTTTTTTAGATTTAGATAGATTTCTAAGGATCATGATTAAAATAGGAGGCTCAAAATTAAACAGAGAAATAATGTCATAGCTAAATACATATAATGAGTATTACTTGTTCTGTACAATATTTGGATACTGTCAATATTATTTGTCCACTGTTTCAAAATCAGAGAACACTATTTAACAAACTGGAGTTTTGTCGATTTAGGTCCGCTCGACGTTTAACCTGCTGGCAGCCTGAGCGACCATATACAACCTTCAGAGGCATGCTGGCAGCTGAACAATGGGCTCTGGGCTGAAACATCAATGTCACCACTTACAAACAATGTGACCTTAGAAGTTATTCCCGCTGTGACTCAGTTTCTCCGTCTGGAAAATGGGAATAACAACAGTACCTACCTCTTACAGTTTGTTCTGAATATATTACTACATGGAAAATAGGTTGTAACAGTACTCGATACATATAGCCAGTTAACAAGTGTTGTCTATTATTATTTCTCACTTTCTAAAAAAATTGGCTAATGTAGTTAATAACATACCAAAGCAATCTGGGAATATAAATCACCCAGTTCCAATAACAGCATGCATGCATGCTCTGGAATTAGTATTGGGTTTGTATTTTTAAGAAATGAATTCAGAAAAATTAAAACCATTGAATGGTATGAGAAAAGTTCAACTACTGAAAAAACCTACTAACACCTGTTTATAAAAGACCGGGCTCCGAAAACCCTAACACCAATTAAATGATTCCTTTTGAGTAAGTTTATAGCATATGTCATAAAAGGAACTTCAATATGAAAACTTTTTTAAAGTAAAAATTATTTCCCATGACAGAAAACGAAGAAATATTCATTCTTCCTTTAATAATGAAATATTTTTGAAAGAGATCATGGAAGTGGTAAGTAAACAGGCTTCAATTAATAATGTGCTTAGATTCAGGACAAACTGATAAAAGGGAGGCATCATACTTTCCTAACCAATCTTAAAATGAACCATTAATCTAGGAACACTAGTAAAATCAGGCTTATTAAATGACAGTGTACGTACATAGCACCACAATAACTGCTGTCTGTATATCCAGTGCAGAGGACTAAGATAAAAACACGCAACAGAGAGATACCAGGAACAGAAATATGACAGAGTCTTCTACCAGTAGCGTAATTAAAGTATTCATTTACAGCTAAAGATGAAAGAGGTTAAGACTGAACAGGTTTCTTAGTTAGTATCTAAAACCTATACATAGTCTCAACAATTCTTACAGTTTTCAATGTGAACATAAAATCCACTATCAATTCAAAAGCATCCTGATAGTGCAAAGTTCTGTCCAGTGACTTGCACATAACTTTGCTCAAAAGGGTCTGGAATCTAAGAAATGCAAAATGATAATTAGTGTGGAGATTCTCACTTTCCCAAACACTCTCTATTCCAAAAATGTTCTATGCAGGCTTCCACAACTCTCGAGGTAGACTAGGTCCATTTCTGCTAGACAAGCAGCCTCTCAACTACAAAGCTAAAAAAAAAATCTTTAGATTGGCAGCAAATGAGAACATAATGAAAAAACTATATTTGAAAAGAAGGCTCGCACAGGCAGAATTTCCCATGAGCTACTGAGCTTTTTGAAAGAGAAAATTTTCTCTCAGTTAAAGCAGACTGAAAAAAGCTGCCTGGGCTAAAAAAAGAAGAGAAAGTTATCTTACCTTCCTTCAATAATATGTGGACCCTCAAAAGAATAAGGAACAAATTAATTATCACTTTTAAAAGCTAGTGATATGCTACTTTAAAGGTGACTAAGGTTACAGCCTATTGATTTTTAGCTGTTTGGCATGTTTCCAAGGAGAACCTACAAATTGGTGGAGGTGCTCCATGTCAGGTGCACTCACACCCACGGCCATCTGTTTACTGTTCCTTAATTTCTAGACCAGCTACAAGTTGTCTGAGCTGACTAGTCTTACTCAAGAGTACACAATAATCAATGTCAGAACAAGAACAGTAAATAGTATCCTATTTCACAGACACTACTCAGAATTTACACACACATTAGTAGATTTTAAAACATCTGGAAGTAAGCTCTCCCATGTTGTGAATAAAAGAATATATACATTTGAGATTAGTATTACCATTAGGAAAACATTCCCTAAAAACTACCCAAAACAGCTACCCTGAAATGTAATCAATCAAACCTAAATTGTTTACATATTATATTGATATTAAAACAGTTTAGGTAGTGAAGATGGTATTTTAAAAACAGATCAGCAAAGCTACAGGATAGACCAATGGCATATTAAATAATATTTCAATGTGTTTCCTACAGTGGAGAGGGCTCAGGTGATTGACTGGTCCTGGTTCTTAGAAAGAAATATAGTAGTAGAAAAAAAGGACAGTGCTTCAGGCTGCAGGAGCAGGACACAATCTCAGCTACTCCTTCATGCTAATCTTGACTTCAACAAACAATATTCCAATTTGTAATTAGGCTGGCATTACTTTGTAAATCGGCTGGCCTATCAGACCTGGACACAGTGACTAATCCACGAATGGGCATATGTTCCAATCAAACCTTTCGAGAGAGGTCACATGGACTTCGATGGCTACCGTGCCATGTCTCGTCGAAGATCTCTAGCAAAAAGACTAGGTAAGTCCGGATTTTCTGGCGGTTTTCTTTGCTACAACATGGAAAACGCCTGCATGATTGTAAAGCCAGCTAAGAGGACAACATCGCAGAGGGGTAAAAAGGAGAACCCTGATGTGTGTGTTTAAAGCCAAATCTATCCCTTGGACTTCCGGGCACAAGACAACCTATTTAGGATGATTCATATTATCTGCTATCAAAAGCGCCTCATACAGCAGACATGATTTGTGCTTCAAAGTCCACCAACAATCTGTGTGATCCAAAAGTGTGATTCACTTTTCTCACCTACATGTTACAGATGATAATGCTTATAAACAAACTCCAGGACAGCCAATCTACAGAGATAAACATGTCTCTAATGTTTATGTTTTGTGCATTTTTAACTCTAAAAAAAAAATAGAAACACAAATCCTTTGGTACGAATGACTTACAGAAATATTTTTAAAAAGTAGAGTTCAAAAACCACATACATGTATTTAGAAAAACAAACACAAGAGCATTTCAGAGGTAAATGAGTGTTGGGCGTTACCTTGGCACGAGATAAACATCACCATGGGTAGGAAAGGCAATCCCTACCCGAAAGGCTTAAAAATATCAACAGAGACCAAACAGTCCATGAGTGGGAGTGACTGTCATTCTGGCTTGAATGTCAAAAGTAAAAATTTTTAAATTTTCTTTCTCCAAATTTTCTTCCCCAAAAAGCTAACTATAAAAGACCAAGGAACAGGATTCATTTGTCGTCCTCTGGCATGGAAACAGGGAAACCTTCCAAGGATATGGAGTATTATGAACAAGCCCCCAAGAAGAGGGGGAAAAATGAAAACAAAGGCAGCAGCTGGTACCGAGGCTGCATAAAGCTTCAAAAGTGAGAGCAGAAAAATGAAAAATTAATTTTATGGAGGAAACATGAGAACACTGAAGAGTCACTTAGCAGAGCAAAGTGTTTTCGGCAGCAACGCTCTGCGAGGGAAGGGGAATACGCGGCCAACCAGAAAAGCAGTTGTTGCCACAGAGTAAATGGTCTTCCCTGCAAAGACCATTTATAGCCATTGCCCCTGCAGAAGGGTGGCCCTTCCCCGATGAAGAAGAAGAAGAAATCCTTGTTTCATCTGTCCTTTAATACTTCTGACTCAGAAGGTTGTCAAACGAGCTGTTTTGAACACATTTTAACTTTCAGGTTAAATGTTAAATAAATAACAGTCACTCTTTTCACATAGCAATTTTTTCAATGCCAACAAAAACATGCCTAATCTTGCCCATAAAAAACAGATACCATATTCTATTCCAAAATGCATGCAAACACTAGTTGAATATCAGTTAGTTGATCTCACAACGTTGAAGAGAGGTATGTAAAAATAGACACAAGAAAACTCTGTTGTAGAAAAATATTCACTATTGCTATTATATTATTTTTGCCACACTTGACATATACATGTACATATATGCATAGAATGCATTTAATTAATAAGAAAAGTTTCAAAAATAAGTGCAGCTAGAATGTGCATTTCTCATTAAGAGCATCAAATCTTCACATTTCAGCCACAACTCTGTGATCTGTGAAATAAAGGCACCGGACTGAAATGTAATCTTCCAGTCCCCTGAAGTATCCACACTTGAGGGTTCCAATATCCCGATGACTCCAGGCTACCACGCTTGCCTTCTAATCCGTCTTCCACATTTCCTCCATGTCTACAGCCATTCCTCAAATAAAGCCCAACTATAAAGTGCTACTCATCTAATTAATGGCTTTAAAAATACTCAAATGTGCTACTACCCAGCTTTGGGAAAAGCAATTATTTTAAAAACTAAAAGTTCAATTTTTTCAGTGGCTCTTATTTAAGGGATATAAAATACTTCAACAAACTAAGGTTAACTGTGTCCATGAGATTAAGTGTTACTTGCACCCCCTCCCCACCCCCTTCAGTTAAAGGTGGACTGATTAACCCAATTACCCAATAAAATAAGAAATACATGCAGTTGGAATACATGTCTGAACCTCTGGAGTCCTGCTTCTAATCAGGGAGCCAATTTCCCTGCACAAAGTCCTATTTTAACCTAAAGAATGTCTCAAAGATTAGGATAAGAGTCTATGCTTTCATATACAAGCCACTTTTCCCTCTGAGATATGGAATAATTAATAGTAACAATTTTATCAGCAAAAACTTACATAGAACTTATTATGTGCCAGGCATTCTTCTTGGAGTTTTACACATATAGTAATTCATTTAATCACTGCAGCAACTCTACAGGTGGGTTCTGTGAGGCTACTCCATTTTACAGGAAACAAACAAGTAGACAACTGAGGCATGTAATTAACTTGCCCCTGGCTACACAGCAAACAAGCAGCAGAGCTGGCTAGGGTGCCAGAGGGGAGCTGACTCCAGAGCCCAGGCTCTAAACCACTCCGCTACATGCAACTGCGCAAGGAGCACAAAAACATTACTTCGTTCATGTGGCTGCACTTACTAAGCACTCAGTAACTGCAGCTGAATGAACAAAATATAGGCCTAGAATCATAGTCACTGACTCACAGAAAAGCAAATATCCATATACACACAGGAAAAAACCTAAGAACAAAATTAACATACTCAGAATCCCATCTAGTATGATCTCATAAATGTAATGGCTCTTGGTCCACTCTCTAACCATTTGGTATTCCGTATCTCCCAGTCCCCCTCGTGTAGCTCACCTGAAGGAACGAGTGGAACAAAAAACAGGCAATAAACATGGGCAGCGCTTTCTTCCCTAGTGCCAAAGAATGGTGAGAACACTGCAGAAGTTCGGTCCTGCATAAAAGGAAATTATTTTCTATACCGTTGTCAATGAACTACCATCACCAAAAAGACTAAGTCCAGAATTTTTTTAATCTGCAATTCTCATTTATATTTTTCAATATGCAATTTATATAATTCATCATTTCAATATACAATTTATAAGATAAAATGTTCTGGTTGGAGTTAAACAGCTGAAACAGAATGGAAAGAAATTCCAGTCCTATTAAACCAGTGCACTTTAAACTCCGGCCAAACTAAAAAATCACCCTGGAGACTTAAGAAAATAAATAAAGAAAGGTCGGAGGGCCTCACCTAGAGAGTCAATTTAATTGGTCTGAGCATTGGTAGCCTGAAAAGTTTTCCAGGTGACTGGAATTGGTAGCCATGCTTGAAAGGCCCTGTTTAAGTGCTATCCAGAGCTTCTCAAACTTTAATGTGCATATAGATCACCTGAGGATTGTACTTAAAGTGCAGATTGATGCGAAAGGTCTGGAGAATAGCCTGAGATTCTGCGTTTCTACCAAGCCCTCAGGCATGCCAATGCTAATGCTGTTGGGCTGGGGACCACATTTTTGAGCAGCAACCATCAATGCACCTTCATCGATGTACTATTATAATTAGTATTAAAGGTGAGGAGTGGAAAAGGTATTGCTATTTAAGGTAATGTACAATATAAAATATTTCACTTTTATGTAAAGAGATACCTATCTTTAGAAAGCAACTTGAACCCACAAGAAGAGTTTATCCAGCACAGGGTTACTGAGAACTACATGAACCAAGAGGCAGGAAGCAGGAGGGGCTATTCATACTAGCTTGGAATCAGCACTCAAAAAAGTATCAGCTATTTCACTGCTAATTTATTAATAAATGAAGGGCAAACTGAATGCACATAAAAACTTGTTCTCTTAAAAAAGTATGGTCTCTATTTGTTCACAGTCTTCATATTATGCCATTCTCTTCTAGGAGGATCTGATATAGAGATAAAACGTTTGTCCCAAAGTCAAACTCTGCACATTTGAAAACATGTCTGGGATCTGCTTTAAAACACTTCAGCAAGCAAAATGAAAGGAGAGCGGAGGGGGAGACAGGGAGAGGGAGGGAGGGAGGAGACAAGAAAGAAGGAATAAAGCAAACAGGGAAATCTGGGTACCTCAGTCACTGATCTGTGGGACAGCTACATGCATGGGGGTTAACTGTCCTCTCAACTTCTACGTGTGTTTAAAATTTTTCAAAATAATTTTTAAACGTTCTGTTTAGGAATATCAGCTTTACTGCTGACTAGCTCTCTGATCATAAACAAATTATTTACCCTCTCTGTTCCACAAAATACTCTGCGGTAAATCAGGTTAGCATATTCATCATCTCAAATGGATTACCATACAGATTTTAAAAAAAAAACAGCATTTTTAAAAGTAACTGAAACCACATCATAAAGATAAACGTAATCTGAATCCAAATGGGCCCGATTTAAAGAGAGCACAAAGGACGGCAGAGCGTTTCTAACACAGAAGCAGCGGGCCCGTAGAGAACGAGATGGTGAGCCATCGCCCGACCACTTCAGGCCTCTCCCTCACGTCTTTCTTAATGTTCTAGACAAGATTCCGCCAGAAATAAGAACAAGGAGCATATGATGAGTTATCCAGAATGGCATGTTCTGAGCTAAATGCATAAAACAAGTTTCTTGCAAGACAACACAAATCCACTAAGGGCGGGCTATAGACAAGCACCCCTCTACCTCCCGCACGATTACCTGGACGACAAAGGGGGGCTTTCCTCCTACTCATTCCCTTCAATAAAGAAAATCTCTAAAAAGTAGCTGAGAGAGTAGTTCAGGAGAAAAGTAACATCTTGAATACATGCCAAATAATCAAAAGCAAAATGCCATTTCTGGTGCTATCTCTTTAAAGGAGACAGACGTTCAAGACCAGATGGCACCTTTATTATCTATAACATAATTATGATATAACTGCAGTATCACTCAAATATATACGTTATTGGAGAGAATTCCATCCTTCCAGAAATAAGTCAAATCATTCACAAAACCTCACATTTGTAAACCTTGCACAGAAGGAAAAGTGCACAACCCCAGAATACAGTTTAGCATATGAAGGGGAAAAATATTAAAAATAGTGGATGTACAGAAAACAACTTAATGCACATTTCCTTTTTTAAAAAGAATCTGTAGAAGCAATGGCATCCTGGATCTCACGTATGTCCATTCCAACTGAATTTTAATCAAACGTTTAAAATTTCAAACGATTAAAATTTCAAAAGTTCAAACGAGTAGGACTCCAGGGGTATGCCTCTCTTCCACAAGAAAAAATTCTAAAGTCCTGAGTGTACTACAAATATGCAAGCCTTCCTCATTAGTTCAAGAAAGAGCAAAAGCAGTGAAGTGAGTTCAGAAGTTGCATTTACTAGGGGAATTCTCAAAAAGAAGTACTCTTTATGCCAGTATTCTATTGTACAATTTCACTCTTGGGACAAGTCAAAGCCACGTTTTAAACAGCTGTATCCAAGCATGTTTCTTACGTACTTTTCACATTGTTCATACGTGGAGTGAATGAAGTGGTTAGTCATTAGCTATTTACCTAGATATTCCTACTTTAATACAAACTTACCGGACATTTTTTCCTGCACTAATAACATTCAAATTATCTGTGTGTACAATAATAAACACTGGGCATAATTATATCTCAGTATCAATTTCCTTAAAAGGTAAAGCTTATTTCACACAGGGTCTGACTCAAGGATTAAAATAAACACACACAGCAGGAAAGTTGTAATGTATATTTTGTTTTTCAGGCCATGAAATAACTTACATTTCAATATACATAAGTTAACAAAATAAGAACTGTCAATAAACACCCCAGTTGTACACCTCTTTAAGAATTAAAGTTATTCCATTTTTTCTTCCATGTGTTAAAGAACACCTTTAAACAACCATTCCACACACAAAACGCATATTTTAAGTCCAAGGTTTACAAAAATGTCACAGCAAAAAAAAAAAAAAGGAAAGGAAAATCTGAACCCAAGCTGATTCCAGCAGGAAAGAAACCTCCCCACATACAGAGTATTAGCCATGAAGCAAGGGAAAGGCAGAGGCGCCAGCATGAAATCGGAGCTCTCTAAATTTACAGACTCAGGGAATCCAGGCAAGGCGCTAATCTTCCATTCCACCTGAGCTTCTGACCTGCAGCTACTTCACAGCCACGGTCTTCTCAGTCAGTCAACCCAGAAGCATTTGGATCAGAAATGTGTTTAGCAATCATGTGAATAAAGAAAAAGGGACTTATCTGAGAAAAGGAGAGCAAAAATATAAACAGTAAAAATGACAAAAAACTCACAACTATCAATAACCAAACCTAAAAAAACAAAAACAAAAACGAACTAAGCAAACAACTAGAACAGGAACAGAATCACAGAAATGGAGATCACATGGAGGGCTATTAGCGGTGAAGGGGAGGGGAGAATGGGGGAAAAGGTACAGGGAATAAGTAGCATAAATGGTAGGTACAAAATAGACAGGGGGAGGTGAGGAGTAGTATAGGGAATGGAGAAGCCAAAGAACTCATATGTACGACCCATGGACATGAATGCAGGTGGGAGAGGGTGTGTAGGGCAGAGGGGAATAAGGGGGGGACTGTAATATCATAATCAATAAAATGTATTTAAATAAATAAATAATAAATGTTTCTCTAAACACCTGCCTCAGACAACATTAAAATTCTGATTCAGAATCATCACACCTTTACTTTAAATAATTACAACATTTATTTGAAAGTACAACTAGGCCAGTCCTAAACCACCATCATAGTACAGAATAGTTATGAATTTTTCATTTACCACTGTAAATGAAAAATTCTGATCTTAAAACAATTCACATTTGCATGTTACAATAAAACCACATAACTCCCTCCTCAAAATGTTTCATGTGACGTCTCCTTGAAGTGGCTTTCACTTTAGCTATGTGCGGCTTCCTTTATTTGCTTTAGTGACAAAAAATATAAAAATGAATATAAAGAAGCAAAATCTCTAAAACAAAGGCCAACGGTATGTACAACAGCTCACACTAGTTTGGGGTGTTTGTTTGTTTGTTTTTTCAGTTTTAACTTGGAGGAAAAACTCAAAGTCCAATAAAAATACTTTTTTTATGTAACTCATAAAGCACTTTTTATGTTTTAAATTAGTCTGTCTTATAACACCATGATAAGGTCAGTAATGGCCAAGTAAAGCCTGGTTGAGAGTCTAGTCCAATTTTCTGTAAGCCTCAGCTACGTGTTTCTAAAAACAAAGCAGAAATATCTGCTCCACAAAAGTGCTAGCTTTTCCCCCCACAGAAAAGGCCAATAATGTTCACACTAAAATTATTTCCAGCATCACCAATATTTTATATAAATACAAATCCCTGATAAAGTCTATTTTCTATGAGTTAATACAGACTCCCTAATGAATTTGGCGCTGTACATACTTCAACTTGAAATCATGGTGGTAAAAGTCCGGGATCTGGAGTCAACATTGAAGTCCAAATACCTGCTCCACCACTAGTTTGTTATATGACCTTGAAGAGGAGCTGAATCTCCCCTAGCCACCGAGTTATTGGAAGGACAAAATTAGCTAGTGTATGTGCAAGGCATACATACTAATGTCATTAAAATTTTTAGAACAGAAAGCTCAAAAAATATATAAAGGCACTTTATTACTTATTAATTTACTTTGAGCAAGATCCGACAGAGAAGCAGTCAACAAATTATTCCCTTCAAATATAACTGTATGGCATAACATAGTCCCAAACATATGCCAGTAATAAACACACTAACTCTCTAATCATTATTCCTAAAAAAACTATTTTTCCACTCCCTGAAATGACAAACTTTAAAATAATCTCAGGGTAGACAAAACCATTAGACTCTTTTTTAAAAATTTCTCATTCCAAAGTCCAGCTATAGAGAAATACATTAATTGCATAAGGAAAAGATTAATGACAATTACTGAAGTACCTCCCCTTCTTTCTATAGAAGCCACAAGCTTCTTATTAACACAGGCAGGATTATTTTCCCATGTTACAGATGCAGAACCTAAACTAAAGACTATGAACTCCCTCATCCAGATTGACTTGGCTCCAAAAATTCATTTGGTTGCCAGGCTTAGGTGAAGGCCTAGGCAGATCTAATAAGGACATAAATTGGAGCAAATAACTAAAAAGAAGAGAGAAAAAATCCAGATGTTTCAACAAAAGAGGTAAATAAGCCTAGAACCAGAGAACATGGTAAACATGATTAAATCAAAATGTGTTACTTTAAAATTTTGTGCTCAGAATTGTATAAAATAATTGCAAAATCCAGAGTGAAGAAGACCTGGCTTACAGGTTTACATGAACATTCCTGGTGAGGGGGATGAGATTAGGTATTTCATACATCAAGTGTACTTGAAAAAGCAATTCAATTTGGGCTATACTGATAAAAAGTATATGCTGGGGGGAAGCAAGTACTAATACCATTATAGTTTTGTGAAGAACAGCTATATATTTTACAGTCAACTTGTTTGATGCCAGACAGAGGGTGGGGGTGGGATAACATGATTAATTATGTGTCAGGCATCATGCTAAGTACTGGGGAGATGAAGCAGATAAGCCCTTGCCCTGGATAACTTCACAGTTAAAAAGAACACTTTGTTGCAGATGTTTGAGATACATTGTGTGTACCGAGTATGTGGAGTACTACAGACAGCTGTGCCCCAGGGGATCAGATAAGTTGTACACAGAAGAGGACACAATAATAAGCAAGAGTGTTCCACAGAGCAGTAAAGCAAATACAAAGCCATGGAAGGTATCATTGGTTCAACCAACTTTATATACAGCAAACGCAGATAAGCATTCAGAATACATACATGAGTAAAAAAAATGTTCTCCCTGCCCTTAAGAATTTACACTGTAATAAATTAGAGATTTAATTCAGTACAATGTGAAGTATGCTATATTTTGAATTCCATAACATGTAGTTCCCACAAATCAGCTGGAAAAAAAATAATGATCAACCACCAAATGAGAGATTCGTGTAAATCAGATCTTCATTTTTAAAGTATCACTTCAGTGACAATATAGGGAAATTGCGGTATGAGGGAACAAGTTCGAAAGCAGGGAGACTGATGTTGGGAGGCCACTGCAGCACTAGGTCAAATATTTAAAAGACCTGAACTGAACAGGTCTAATCAACTTTGTGAGTGGTGGCAACATCACCCACAACAGGACACACAGGAGAACAAATACCCCACTTTAGCCCTTCCATACCTACACACCGTAACTGTGGTATACGAGGTTTGAGAGAAAACTCTAAGAAAAAAGACTAGGTTGCAAATACAGATGTGTTTATCATCAGCCTATAAGCAACAGTCAATGCTCTGAGTATAAGGAGATAAAATTGCCTGGGCAAACTTGTAAAGGGATAAATGAACACCAACATTTAGGACTCAGTCAAGAGGAGCTGTCAAAAAAGAAAAAAAAAAATCAGAGGAAGAGGAAATCCAAAAAGCCAATGATGATAATGTTTCAAGAACAAAGAGGTAGCCCTTCATGTCAAACAAATATCATAGAAACCAGTAAGTAGATAGTCACTGGTGACTTTGGCCAAGCCGTCTGAGAGGAATGACAGAGGTCCCCAAACTACAATGGAATGTGACTGTGTGGGATGAGGGAGTATTACACATTAATGCAGGTTACTTGTAGAAGCAGAAAGCTGCACTTTGAAAAGAGATGTCCAACAATAAAATAACAATATCTAACATGATAGATAGGGCTCTTTTTGAGCCCTGTCATGGTTAACAATCCCTCTCATGGTTACAAGAACCTTGCAATGATACCATTAATGATCATTTCCACTTTTCTGTAAGTAGAGTGGGTTCAGAGTGGCTACATGACTTCCCATGAACACTCAGCTGGCAGACAGAGAGAGCGGGATTTAAATGCAAGCTTTGTCAAACTGTAAACCAATGTTCTTTCTGTATCATGCTGCCTCTGGATTACTGCAAATACTAGGGGGCAGGGGCAGAGGAAAGCTTGTTACCCATTTAAGATTTCTGGAAGCTAGTTAAACTGGTTGACTTTTAAAGTCACTTCCACCCTCAAGAGTACATGATTGATTCTATATACCTGACTCAGATGAATTATAATAACCACAAAGTTCCAGATAAAAATGCCCATCTCTCCTTTTGCAACACTTTTTATTCCACTGTCATTTAAAAATAAGCCCACACCCCAAATTTTTTATATATACAGAAACACACATATATACACACACACACACCCCAAGTCCAGAAGGTATCCAGCCATGTAACATAAACAATAGAGACTTTATTGACGAAGATACAAGAAACATTGTACATAGGACAATGATGCCGCAGTCCCCTTCAAAGCAGGCACCTTGGGACCTCACAGTTCTCCAAATGACCATCAGCTGCCCCTTTGTATTCTCCTGAATCTCATCAATGGTCTGCAATTTCTTCCCTTTCAAATGTGATTTTAGTTTTCAGAAAAGCCAGAAGTCACAAGTGCCAAATCTGGGCTGTAGAGGGGCTGAGTCACCCAGATGATTTGATGTTTCACCAAAAGCTCCGCATAAGACATGATGCATGAGCAGGCGCCATTGTGGTGATGAAGCTGCCAATCACCAGTTGCCCATAGCTGTGGCCTTCTGAATCATCCAAATAGTTTCCACGCAGAGGAATGTTCAAGCTTAACACAAAATTTGGTGCAGATTCGTGCTCTACTAGCTCAGTCATTTTGCCTCAAGAGCCACATAGTACACATGCTCATTCAGCAGCGTCTACCACCCCCACTGACTAGTACAGTGAAGTCGTCATTGTTCACACATGCACATTCCAGCCCACCCTCCTTGGCTGTCAGGTTACATTGATGTCCTGCAAACTGTTATCACTATATTAACAATGGCTTGACTTTTTCCAGACAGACCTTGTGTGTTTATGAGCACATACATACATACACACACATACATGTGTGTACATATATATATCACACAGAAATATTAATATTGGTTCCACCTACTTTTGCAAAAATAGTGAAAGTTACGTCTATGAAGACAATTATTTATTCCCTTTTCCGCACTCCCCAGCATGCTGCACCTTGTGCTATTAAAATAACTGTAACTTACATTGTGATTTTCTTTCACCCCCCCATGCTGGACAATAACCTTTAGAGAGTGCCTTTTTCATTTCAAACCCCCAAAACATAGCACAGAGCCAGGGAAGTAGTTGGCAGTAAAACTCTGATGCGTTCATGAAGAGAATGGAAGGATAAATGGCAGATAAATGAAGGAAATAATATTTTTCAACAACTATTTTATCTCAATGATGGATTATTTAATCCACTTACCAACTGGACTATTATAATTATGTCATACAAAATTGAGTAACACTGTAAGAGGCACAGGGTATGGATTTTAAAAGTGACACAAAAGTTCAGTCTCAAAAATGCTCCTGAAATACAGATTTTTCCTGGATACATTTCCACCCAAAGGAAAAATGAAAAATTCAGTCAGCCCTGCTCAGTGTGGCTCAGTTGGTTGGTGCGTCATAGCATAACAAAAGATTGCGGTTTCAATTCCCAGTCAGGGCACCTACCTAGGCTGCAGGTCCGATCCCCGGTTAGGGAGCTTACGGAAGGCAACGAATCAATGTTTCTCTCTCATGTCAATGTCTCTCTCCCTTCCTCTCTCTCTAAAATCAATTTTTTAAAAATGTCCTCAAGTGAGTATAATTTTTTTATATTTAGCCAATTCACTAAATTTTTTTATTGAATTTATTAGGGTGATATTGGTTAATAAAATTATATAGGTTTCAGGTATACAATATAAATCATCATCTGCATATTGAATTGTGTGTTCACCACCCAAAGTCAAGTCTCCTTGTATCACCACTTATCCCCTCTATGATCTCTCCTACCTCCCCCACCCCCTTTCCCTCTGCTCACTATACTGTTGTCTATGTCTATGAGGTTTTTTTTCCTTTGCTTAATCCTTTCCCCTTTTCCACCCAGCCCCCAACCCCCTTTTCTCGGACAGCTGTCAATCTGTTTTCTATATATGAGTCTGTTTCTATTATGTTTGTTCATTTATTTTGTTCATTAGATTCCACTATGAGTGAAATCATATGGTACTTGTCTTTCTCTGACTGCCTTACTTCACTTAACATAATACTCTCCAGGTCCATCCATGTTGTCGCAAAAGGTAAAGATTTCCTTCTTTTTTACAGCTGAGTAGTATTCCATTGTATAAATGTACCACAGCTTTTTTATCCATTCACCTACTCATGGGCACTTGGGCTGTTTCTAGAACTTGGCTACTGTAAATAATGCTGCAATGAACATAGGGGTGAATACATACTTTCCAATAAGTGTCTTGGTTTTCTTCAAATAGGGAAAATTGGACAAATACCTACAGAAAAATAAAACTAGACCACCTTCGTATGTCATACACAAAAATAAACTTGAAATGGATTAGAGACTTAAATTTAAGACCTGAAACCACAGAGCTCAAAAAAAAAAAAAACCCCACAGGCAATAAAATCTTGGGACATTTTCTCTTGGCAATATTTTTTCTGACATGTCCTCAGGCAAAGGAAACACAAAGGAATAAAAATAAAGAAATAGAACTACTTCAAACTAAAAAGGTTTTGCACAGCAAAGGAAACTGTGAACAAAATGAAAAGACAACCTACTGAATGGGAGAACATATTAGCCAATACATCTGATAAGGGCTTAATACCCAAATTTTATAAGAAATGTAAAACTTCACACCAAAAAAGCAAACAATCCAATTAAAAATGGGCAGAGGACCTGAATAGTCACTTCTCCAAGAGGACATACAGATGGCCAAGAGACGTATGAAAAGATGCTCAATGTCACTAATCATCAGAGAAATGCAGATTAAAATCACAATGAGATACCATCTCACACATGTCAGAATGGCTGTCATCAACAAATCAACAAACAAGCGGTGGCAAGGATGGGGAGAAAAGGAAACCCTCATGCAATGTTGGTGAGAATGCAGACTGGTGCAGCCACCTGGAAAGCGGTATGGAGTTACCTGAAAAAATTAAAAATGGAGCTGCCTTCAAACCCAGCAATTCCACTTCTGGGACTATATCTAAAGAACCCCAAAACACTAATTAGAAAGAATACATGCAGCCCTATGACCACTAGCACTATTTACAACACACAAGATTTGGAAGCAGTCCAAGCGCCCATCACTACGTGACTGGATAAAAAAGCTGTGGTAATTTACACTGAATTATTCTTTTAAAGGTCATTTACTTTACTTAGAAACTTCTATCCTAAATAAAAGTCTTATCCTAAATAAAAAACTAATCATGGAATTTCGGGCATGGCCCCGGAAAGATGTTTGAGAACAGAATGTCATAGGGTACTTTGTAACTTCCCAGAGGTGCTCACTTAACATGTTTCATGACCTAGTCAATCCGCAAATCTCGCTAGCACAAGTCTAGTCTTAAGTCTCAGCCTTTTTCTCCCCATCAAGAGGCACATCACGTGATATTCACTTGCATGAAACACTAGCATGAGTGAACCCAGATTCTAATAAGCTATCCTCAAAATGCTCACGGGAATAAGGCAAACACTGCCACGGATTACAAGAATGTGTAACTTCCACTATGATTGAGGGCATATGGGTAAGATCAAGACGACCACAAGTGATGCAAATGCCCACCCTGGCAACTGCAGCGCCATTCCTTTCTTCTCCTGCATGAGAAACTTGCATGAGAATGCAAGCGAAAGTAAAACTCTATGGGTAAACTTGAATCCACCCCAGTTTACACAGGACATTTTAAAGTAAGTCATTTGCAAACTTCTGTACATTGTTATCGGTAGCTGTTAATGCCTCACAGCTAAGTGTAACACAGAACTGTGTTGTGACACCACAGTTGGAAGCCACTGACCTCTTTTAGGCCTCAGTGAAACTTAAACTCGTTATCAAATTACAGCTGAACTCACTGGGTTAGCCAAATTCAATGGCCGTAGGAGCTGTTTATCAACAGCCTTCAAAGACTGGGTGCCAGAAGTAAGAGCAGGCAGAAGACACAGGTTCAGCTCTGGTCAAGAGGGATGCTGAGCAGCCTTCATGGTGTGATTTGAAAAGTAAACAAAGGAATTGGCCTGTCCTCTGTTACCCTACCAACACCACCATGGTGTTGTGCTATCATGCTGTCTTTATTATTTGCCTGTATTACAAATAAAGGCAAGAAAAATTAAAGCAACTCCTCTAGAAAATCACTGTTAAAATGCATCTGCTGTCCAGGTTTTCTGGAAAGCTCCTACACATAAAGCAGACGAGGTATTTGACACCTTAAAGCTGTAGAGGAACTGGAGAAAATACAATTGAAGAGAATGGCAACGGGAAGAGCGAAAGCATCACACAGCGACAGTCCTCATTCAACCAAAGGACGTCATAGAGAAAATTCTAGATTGGGCCCACCAGTGAAGGACTTGAGTTCCATGAAGTTTAAAGGTTAGCACAAGGACACAGAACAGCAAAGCTAGAGTACCGGAGCACCCACACCCAAGGTGCTGAAGGTTCCACAGAAGGCGGCAAGCCAAGATAAACCCTTGCTCGCTTCTCCATTTTCAATGAGACGCTGACAATCTGACATGGCATTAAAGGCAGGCTGCTGGGGGGGCAAACGGCCCAGAGACCGTGCCATGTGGTAAAGTGCTAGAAGACTTGAAAACATGAAAGCTGTTGTTACTATCCAAATAGCTTTCTTGTGGAAGACACAAAGCTCATTTTGTGGAACTCTATAGGGCAATGGTAGGAACAATAAATGTGTACTTCAGAGCATCAGTGGAGGTTAAGCATGAAGAAACATTCTGGCAAGCAGAAAAGGCCAGGATAAAGCAGGAAGTCTTAGAAAGTGGGAGCTTCTTCCCACTAAATGTGTTCGTGCAGCAAGAGGGTTACCATCCATCAGGGAGGCTGGATAGAAATTCCACACTGGGTATGGCCTGAGCTAGACTTCTGGTGCACCTTCCGATTCTAAGAGTTTATTTGTTTTGCTTAGGCTGAGGAATGAGCAAGTGTTAAGAAATACGACGTTCCCTCAGTATCCCCACTTCCTCTCCGCAGTACATAACTGGAGGACTGACTCTGGGCCACATGGGGAGATAAATTTTCAAGGTTTCTTCCAGCTTCAAAATTTCATAACTTTGGATTAAGATCACATTTACTACCCAAATAAATGAGGATCATTTATTCTCTCCATTCAGATGATCCCCACAATTCATGCCAGTGCTAAATGTCCTTGACTGATTAAAAAAAAAATTACCTAAATCCTTGATGCATTCAAATAGTGTTTTTTCTTATTCAGTTGATAGTGCTGATGGACATCTAAGTGCAATCCACTGTGAAAGAGACTTAATACTTGAAATCTAGTTAAATCACCACTCAACCTTTTCTTTTTAAAACAATAATCTCTCAGTTGTTGCACGTTAAAGTCCTTTTATCACTTGGGGTTGGGGTTCTTTTTATTTTTTACATACTCCAAATTTTTCACAACCTTTTCTGGAAGTACATGTGGAATGAGACAGAGTACTCAAGTAGAATGGTGACCATAGGTCAGGGCTACAGAGAGATTCCCTCCAGACTGCTGAATGCAAATTAACATAAGTCTACAATAAGATGATTTTATGTAGGAAGCTAGACTTTCCCTAGTCTTTAATTCCTTGAAAGGAAAGTATCTCTGCACTAGGGTGACAGATTAAATACTGGCCCATAAACCAGAGGTTGGAAAGCCCTGGATGGCCTGCTTTAATGGGGGACATATGACGAGGCCTGGGCCAGTGCAGCGCCAATGGTCCTCTGTGAGAACAGGGCTGACAGCAGGTGCCTCACCATACTGCCTCCCCGCTGATGTCATCCCAGGTCTGGCTTTTGTCCGTCCTTTCACTCACCAGGTAGACACGCCATCCAGGGAACTGGCTCACAAGCAGCCTGTACTCACGCCATGGGCCTCAAGAATTTTTATTCGTATTATACAGACATCCTCACATCTGGGCCTACAGTATGTTTTACATCCCTGTTCTGATTCCCAGATGTATTAACTCTTATGCATTTGCACTTGCACAGTGTTTCTAAGTAAGCTACATAATTGTGAAATTCAATCTGGACTTCTTGGATGTTTGTCACAATAGCTACGCCTCAACCTGGTATCATCACAAGTCTTCCTGAGGAAAAAAACCACTGCCCACCATTGAGAAGATTGATCTGTACACCCTTTAACTGACACTGACCCACTGAAAACAACGCGCTCCCTGAGCAAGCCACCCCTGCTAGGTATGCTTCTGCAGGCTGGCTACTGGGCAAAAAACAATTCCAATTAATGAAACAAAGCATGTCAAGACTCATGTGAAAAAACCCTTCTACAGAATTGGCACCTACAAATCAAGAAATTCATCAGATGTTTATGACCTGCCCATGATTTAAATTCTGCAAAATTTCAAACTAGAAAAGAACCCTGTAATTGAGAAATTTAAATCCCTCTTTTTATTTAACAACCATGTATCAAATGCCTGTTCCTTAGAGGGCACTCTGCTAGGGCTAAAGATACAAAGATAAACGGAACCACTCTCCTGGGCTCTCCCCTTGCTGGGGAGGAGAGGCAAACAGATAAACAAACAGTCACAGCAACATGCTCTATTCCAGGGATCTTCTGTGAGAAACTGAGTCCCTTTCCTACAATTGAAGGTATCAAGATGTGAGTCCCAGAGAAGGTGACATGCGAACTGCTTGAATAATGAGAATTAAATAATGAAAACTGTTATCGTGCAAATAATCAGACTCACACAGAGAACATATTTGTGTACTTTATTAGCATTAAATATGCATAACAGACCAACAATGTCATGTTTAATAATAAAAAAATTTGTAATTCCTTTGTGAAAAGCAATAACAACACAACAACAACACAAACTTTAAGTCCTGACTCAGGTTCTGTCATTTTAAAAAAACATATTGTGCTTTTAATTTGGTAAAATGGAACAGCTTACAAAATGTTTAAAAACAAATGTCAAGGGATGGCTTAAAGCCCACTTAGGCGATATAAGGAGTCAGCAAAATTGGTGCCACTTTCTTTTTAACTTCTCTTAGCCCATATATCTTCCCACTGGACAGCAGCTAATGATGTTTTTAGGGGGGCCAGGAGGTTATGTTGGTCAAGGGTGCATTTCTGGATTACAAAAGCATACAGAAAATGATAAGCTGAGATATAAACAAAGAAAAAGGGTTTTATTTGGTTTCGATTTTTTTCCATGAAATTTGCCAGGTCATTTTCTCTTCAAGTCCAAGTATGGACAATAATTAAAATACATTAGTCACCCAATATATCAAACACTGAGTGATTAACGTATCTTTTCCACTTGTCAAAAACTGATCAACTTAAGGGAAAATACAACAAAACTGAAAGAAAGTTTTAAGGTTGAAGCTACCATGCTATGCTGAAAAGCTCTTTAAACTCAGCTGGCACAGAGCCAGTCCCAATGACGAAATAACAAAACTGCTCTCATTCTAACTGTGTCACCGTTTTGATGTCTCCTTCTCATACTCCATCCCCTAATATGACTGGAGAAGGAAGCAATTAACCAGACAGTCACCACACAGAACTATTCACAAAGAATCAGAACTTCATACACTCAAAATAAACATAATTTTTCTCCACTTACTGCTTCAGGGGGCACATGAGAATTCTGCAATGCCCAGATCACACAGTAAGAATTTATTCAGTGCATAATAAGGCATTGAGCTGGCACCACTGGTTCAATGACCATATTTCCCAAATGAAAATTCTGAATACACATATTAACAAAACTTACTATGTAACTTCCGAGTATATGCAGCAACCTGGGAGACACAGATCAGACACTGACATACTAGAATTTCTAAAACATTCTAATGTTACATAGACACAACTGAACATTTTGTATCAGATGTAGTAGCTCCTTCCCTCAAAAATGAAAAACTGGGGCTGTACAGTTAATGTAGAGACTCTAAATATTTGAATCTTCGATCTGATGGATTTTTTTTTAATTTAGCTCAAATACAACTTTCTCTCTGAACACCAACCATCATTCTTCCACTATCATAACTGGAGAAAGTGCCTGAAATTGACACACACTTGAGGTGGTATGCCATCATCTGAAGGCAGCTGTGAACACGAATCTCTGATATTACTTGTTTGTTTTGCTCTTAGCGGGCATGTGCAAAATTTCCAGTTGCAAGAGATAGATAGACCATGTTTTAGAATAGTCATAATATAGTTTGCTGTGAGGCAAAAGCATGGATTAGAGGAATAAAAAGAAAAAATCCACAAAGTTCTATTCCTTTCTATGATGGTCTCAATAAGAATCCATCTAATTCCAAAAATGCAGCATTTTAATAAGCGATTACTACCTCCTCAGTCAGGGTTTGTAGTTTTCTAATACCTAAGACCTCAACTACCTGAGTGTACATTTATAAAATGAATTTGAGCTCCTAGCAACAGGTCTGAAATATCAGGTTGATAGCTCATCTATTTAAGACATTATAGAGAACACCTAACTATGTAAGGATATGAAATGTTTTATTTGACTTCTTATATGAAACATAATTGATGGCTTATCAAAGAATACACCCTGTATGAATACAGGAGATGAAAATATTACAGAATAAAATGGGCTGAAAATGTCAAGACTGCTAAAGACCTAATTTCAAAACTGAAATTCTGTTTCAGTGCTTACATCATTCCTACCTCAGGACTATTTTTAAAAAGGAGTGGAGCCCTGACTGGGTAGCTCAGTTGGTTAGAGCATCATTCCGAGACACCAAGTGGCGGGTTCAATCCCTGTTCAGGGCACATACAAGAATCAACCAATGAATGCATAAATAATTGGAACCATAAATCAATTTTGTTTCTCTCTCTGCAGCCTCCTTCCAATAAATAAATAAGAATGTTTAAGAAGCATTGGCTAAAATTTTTGCTTTAACTTTTGCTAGAAATTAACAAAATCCTCAGACCAGAGTAACAGTACGGGTCACTATAGATAATAACAAAGGCTTACAGTAACACCCTTCAAAATTATAGTAAATAACAACTCCTTATAAGGAAAGTATGCTATTTCTACTTCTGCGTATATATTTACCTGAGAAGAAGACAATGCTTAACAGTTTTCCTTTAGTAAACCTCATGCCAAGATGAAACCAGGTTATAACAGTTATCTTCAGAATTTGTGTTTTTGCTAAATACAGAGATACAAGTTTCTTCTCCTAATAAAACTATTTTACATACACAGCTAGTAGTTCAGCAAAGCAAAATTCACCAAAAAAAAAAGCAGTATCTTAAATATATCAAAAGGAGTGACAGTTACAAAAAGATTTTTCCAGAGAGCCACCTCTGCTAAAGAATTTGCTTACACTTACCTACCATCTAGTCCCACCTGTGACCAACCATTCTAGCTATTCTGTCTCCATTTCAACTATAAAACAAGTGTCACCACATACTGTTGTAGACCCACGCTATTCATAGACTTTAACATTAATGGTCTGACTATTCGTGAGTGACCCTGAAAATACATTAGCACATTGTCATCTGTAACTCTGTGTCAGCACTAACTGAACTGCCATCCCCAGGCAAGTGGCCCAAATGTAACCATTCAGGTTCTCAAGTCCCACTTGATTAATGATCCTCTGATTCTCACCAGTGATGGTGAGTACAATTATTACCCTTTTACATACCAGGAAAGTAGCCAGTGACATTATAATATATATCAATGGAATTATAGAAAGTTGTCATTGAAAATCTCACTATATCCCTCTTGAATAGCAACAGAATGCCACCAAAAACATGAGAATGCTGGAAAACTGACAAAATGATGTTTTAGTATTTATCAAAGTTCCATATTATGAAATCATTATCATTCTTTAATGTCCTGGAAGTGTCCAATATCTTCACAAAACTTTCAAAAAGGCAATTTAACTGGCTTTGCTAAAAAGACAGTATGTCTAGAAAAATGCTGTTTTCCAATGAGGTCACTCTAACTGGATTCTGTATTTGGCTTCATAATTAGTTTCAACTTTATACATAACTAACACAAAAATAAATAAATAAGGAAAAGGATTATGAGGCCATTTTAAAAGTTATAAATGTACAATACTTCATTTTTCATCTCTAAAATTACAAATAAAAACAGAGAAACAGATTTTTAAAAGCCTATTTTTTCCCAGAGGAGAGTGCGAACACAGTCCAGCACGAGCAGAAATAACGCAGTCGAGTTCCCCACATTGGGGAATTCGCAGGGGCCGGCACACCGGGCGTGCAATGGGTAAGCCTGGCCCTGGGAAAGCCACCTTCGTGATCACGGCATCTCTCCTGCCAGGTAAGCATAAAAGTATATTTTTAACCTAATATAAACAAATGTTAAAATAAATCTTAACTAGTTTCTAAGGTGTTTCTTTTTCATATTTTAACTGGCTATCTTAAAATAGATTGCTCATGTAAAGAACTATGTTTCTTCCCCACAATTTTCAAAAACTAGTATTTTTTAAATGTTACCTCTTCTAATTGACTTTTTAGAATCATTGGAATTTCCCAGAATCCCAGTCTCAACTGTTGCCTTAGCCGTAAGTTTACAGAATGTTTTGAAAGCAATGCACTTCTGTCATATTTACTTTATAGTAATGAATGGATCAATCTGATTTGTAATTAACAGCATTAATTTGCATGCTATTCACTAAGTCCTGAAAAGAATTTATCATCAAGTATATTAACCATGCCAAATCGTGTTGTTTATAGTATAATTAGATTAGCAGACCCCTTTCTTTGTATCAACTGCTTATGTAATCTTCAGCCACCAGACATTTAATCATAGTAAGTTTCAATTAATAACCCTGAATTAATGAGGTTTTACTACACTCAAATAGAAAACCAGATACATAGAATAACTCAGCCTATGGTAACAAAATCAGTAAAATAAATTCACAATAAGCACTTCTTGACAACTGCAAAGACACAGCATATTTCTGTTTTCTTTTTAAGTAGTGTTACCAGTCTCATTCAGCTAGAAAACTGGTGGCTTGAAACCACATTCACTTAATATTTTACATAGCTACCATTTCCTTGCTTATATGATCTTAGAGATCTTCTAGAATGTCCCTCCATATACTCTGTCTACACTGAAACTACATACCTGACAAGACACAGAAAGACAAGCTCCCTTTTTTGGATTCCCCATGGACAAAAGCAACCTGACACAAAGCACAAAAGTGCCCTACCTAGAGTTTTGAGAAATTTCCCAAAACTCTTCCCTGGGATTCACCCCTCAACAACATGCCACGGTATCTGGAATTTCTACCATTAAAAACAGTTCGGGTAAAGGTACAAGAACCACTACAGAATACTTGAAGATGGGAACAGAGCGAAGGGCAAGAGATGGAACAAGGGAGTGCACTCACTCATCACATACAGTTTAATTTCCTCCAAGTATTTAACTATCATGTGGCAAAGTTCTACAGCCAGTAGGGATTTATGAAAGGCAGGAACAGGCAGGGAGAAATGAAGAGAAGCCAAAATTTGGAAAAAAACCTGTGGAGCATCACTGCAGAGAAAAACCAAGCTATTGGGTATGTTGGGGGGTGGGAAGGGAGAGGGGAGTAGTTAAGTCTTCTATTTCTTACCCTCCATCTTTGGCTTTATATTACGCAATGTTTCTTTAAAAAAAAAAAAAAAAGCAAAACAATGGACCAAATTATTCTGATTTCCAAAAAATGGCATTACAAAAACGTTTTCTCTGAATTTTTATACTTTCCATTGTTTTTATCCAAGAACAGTCAAACGAAACAGCACTAGTTTTGCTAAATGAAGTAACTTTTCCTGACATAATCTAAATGAACGCTTTTCATCTCCAATGCTGCCATTCATTTCCTTTCATTTCTGAGGCTCAGAATATGATCAGGGCCTCTAAACATACTCCAGAAGGTGCTGCAAATCAGAATAAATTAGTTAGTTGAAACTTAAACTCAACCTACCTTTCTAAAGTTGCATTCTGGAAGTACAAGTCAAGAAAGTCATAATTCTACAAACACAACCACAAACACAGCTTTATTTGTAAGTAAGTAGCAATTTGTTATACAACAAAAACCAGAGCACACTCCTGAAGGAAACTGTAAACAAACGCCATGGCATGCCATGGTAATAATAATCCAAATACCTCTTACTTCTGTTTGTAAGCAAATACCTCTAACTGTACTTGGTAAAAGGAGAGAAAGCTTAGGGAGCACAGAAACTTCCTCAAGGATAATCCCTTTCCTGCATTAAAGAATAAGCCAATTTTAGAGCACCTGAGATAAAGTTCTAGCAAAATTAAGCGTGAAGTCATAGTTTTGTGAACTCTTATCTCATTTTAATTAATATAAAAAATTGTTTGCTGATGTTTTCCATTCACTATACATGTCCTTTGTACTCACTAAGCATGTGTATACATATTCAAGGGGAACTGCTATTTCATAACATACTGATCATCAAAATTGAGTATCATCTCAAATAATCATAAAAACCGTATGTATGACAAAATGTTGAATCCAACATTTGAGAATGCCTTTTAAGCCAATAATGGAAAGAAAGCATAAGAGAAATACTGGTGGTGTGTCCATCTTAAAAATCAGGATTCGCCAATATAACTTTTTTCTATAAATACATTTCACTCAAAATTTCACATCCAGAGCCCTATCAAAACAAATGTAAAGTTAACTTTTCCTATTTTGAGTCTATTACCCACATCTGCATTTTAGTTATGCAATAATATGTAAACACAATTTTTGGAATTATGGGTTGATGTGTGTACTTATAATGGAAAGCTCCAGTTATAACAATGTACATAATATAGCACTGAAAAAAGGTAAGACAAAACTTCCACGGAATGGTTGAATGGACTCTTTCACATTAACTGGTGAAGACAACAAGCCTGAATGTATGAACAATCATTTTTACATCCTTCACTTGACAATTTTAAACACACATTTAGAATCCACACCTTGTAATTTAAAACAGGGAATGTAATCTTACATGTGGGCACATAAGTGTTTTTTCTTAATTGCTGACCCATTCACTGCTATCATTTGAATTGCAAGCTTTATATTGTTTTGAAAACAGGTAATCTTAATATATTAACTAATAACTTAATAACTAAACTTCATTGGGGAGATATCTGTTATTCTCTGATATTTTAGCCAAAGATCTTAATTATCTTTAAGTGTCAGCAAAAGCCTTAAAACGAACAGTTCTTTTGAATGAAGTTGAATGGACTATCTACAGGAGGATCCATGCCTGCAGAAATAGCTGTGCATCTGCAGTCCTATTTCCAGTCATTTTTGCAGACACTTCCTCATTTTGACGGGTCTATGAATACTGCTCTGAAGTAGGAATGATTACAATAAAACCAAAACAAGGGATATTTTATTCTATTTTTCTTATTAAAGGAGACCACAATTCCCCCCATCATCAAGAGAACATGCAGACAAAACTTTAAAAACTGAGTAAACCTGAATGAAGCAATGAACAGTTTTGAAGCCCCAATGACTTCTGTTATCACGGGCCTTTAAGCTGCTGGGTTACTTCACCTAAGGGCTCATGATGCAAATGACTTTACTGCCTTGCACTCCACTTGCAAGCTCTGGCCACATTAGATCCTATCTGTTTTACACACCACACACACACACACACACACACACACACACACTACACCAGCCAGCGTTGTTTTCAATTTCAGAGGCCTGCTCTGCGCCTAGCCCACGCCCAACCCTGCTTTGCTCTGCATTCTGACCCCAGGAATTATGGATACTACTTAATCCTGGCGGATCTGCTCTGTTGCCTCATCCTTCCAGGATTCCTAGGATGGTTCCTCCCCCACTCCACCACGGAATACAAGGACGTCGGATTCCCCTGTGCGATAGAGGAGACCACTGCCTCTCCCCTTCCTCACCCCATGCATCCCAGCTTCTCTTCGCCAAAAAACCCAGAGCCATCCCCCCCAGGAGTATAAAATGTGGGGCTGTGGGATAATCAAATAGTCCATTAAACAGGGGGTGACAGGGGATGACAGAGGCACGGAGGAAGAGAGCGAGGCGAGTTCACCCCTGGGGAGGTGTGCTCCAGAGGAGAATCGTTCAAGAGCAATGACAGGTCCGCGGGGGGAGGCTGGAAGGGGCGAGGGAGGTTGGAGAACAGCCGCTTTTCGAGGCTTTCTTTCTCTAGGGCCTGCAGGGGAATCCCGGGCGGCGGCGGCGGCCGGGCTCTAGGGTCGTTCCCAGCCTCCTGCGCCCCCGCGCGTCCCCTCCGCCACCCCCACGGCCTGAGGCCGCCCCCGCCCAGCGCGGAAGGCAGCACCGGGCTCCCACCACGCTCTCCCGCTCTCTCGCGAGTCCTGTGCAGGCCCTTCCAGGGGGAGGGGGAAGGAGCGCGGAGGGAATTGCTGCAATAGAGCGCGGAGAGAACCCTGCCCGAGCCCGGCAGTCGGTGGAAAGCCACGGCCACATAAAAATGCCATATTAATTTTTAAAAAGCCATAAATCACCCCTTCCTGTGCAAAAGAAAACCATAAACCCGATCCCATGCAAGCCAGTGAACAGCCACCCACTTCCTATTTCTGTCACAGCAGCTACACCCTGCCAGCAACCACCCCCCGGGCGCCCCCTCCCGCCACCGCCACCCCCGCAGTCGCCTCCCCAAGGTTCAGCCATTTGCCAACTGACGCCCCCGTAAATTAAAAAATACCCAAGTGGGGCTGGATGGGAGGCGCGGGGGAAGGGCGCCCGAGAGAGGGGGGCGAGGGTTGCACAATATCCTAGAAGGTCTGTGGCAGGAGCCGGGAGAGAACCCGGGGCGGGGGAGGGGAGGCCAGCCGCCCGGGTGCTTGCGGCACACCGTGCACCCGGGCGACAGCGACGAGCCGCTTACCTTTTACCACCCTGTCGGTCGTCGACAACTTGGGATCAATTGCCTTGGGCTCGGACATCTCCAGCCGCCGGGGTACAGCGACGCGCTGTTCGTCCGTTCTACTGCACACCCCGACCGGACCGGCGGGCCAGACACTCAGCGCCGCCGCCGCCGCGCTGCAAACCGCTCAGTTGGAGGTCTGGTTTCTGAGCTGGCTTTAAAGTTACTGCCTTCTCCGCGTGTCCCTCTTCCTCCTCCTCCTCCGCCGCCTTCACTCCTCCTCCGCCGCCGCCGCCAGCCCCGCCGACTCTGCTCCCGGCACGCGTGTGTGGTTATTTATTTATTTATTTTCCAAGCACGCCTCTAGGTTCTTCTTTTATTCTTGGGGAAGGGGGATGGGGAGGAGAAGCGCACACACGAGCACCCACCCTGGCACGGAGACCAGGCACCGCGGAATGGAGCCCCACGCGCGCACACTGCCGGGATTAAGACCGATCACATGGGAAGGACCGGGGGCGAGGGAGGAGAGGCTGGGCCGCCGATGTCAGTGCCACCAACCGCGCCTCGGCGTCCCCGGCGGCGGAGAGGCGCCCGCCGCTGCTTCAGCCGCTGTCGCCGCCGCTGCCGCCGCTGCCCCTGCTGCTGCTGCTGCTGCCGCCGCTGCTTCCCCACACGGAGCGCCGCCGCAGGTCCGCGGCCGCTGGAGATGTCCCGCCGCCGCTCGCCTCTGCCTCTCCGCACCGCTCCTTCACTCACACAGGCAGAGCCGCGGAGCTCGGCAGACACAGTCCCAGGCGTAAGCTACCCTCCTCCTCCTCCGCCGCTGCCACAGCCGCCGCCACCGCGCCCGCCTCTCCCTCCGCCTCCTCCCCTTCCTCCTCCCGGCGCCCCCGCCTCCAGCGCCAGGTCAGTCTCCTCCTCCCCGCGGAGCCCGCCTCCGGCTCCCAGCCGACGTCCGAGCTGCGGCGCTTATTGGCTGGCGCACGTGTCACTTGTCAGGTGGCTGCCCCAGGATTCCGCCCGCCTCCCGCTCCTCCTCGCGGACCCGCCCCCTCTCTGTTTTCTCCCAGCTGCTAGTCCAGCGGGCCTGGCGCCTCCACCGCCCAGCGTCTGCTCAGGTGTCACTGTTGCTGGCTGACCGGGATTACGGAAGGAGAGTGGGCAGGGGTCGCGGCTGGGAGGAGAGGGGCTCTACCAGGCCACCATAGCCCCATTTGGCTTCCGCCTCCGGAACCCGCACACACCTCCGCGCCGCTTCGGTAGCCAAGCCTTGTTGGCTGGGTTACCCTCAGTGTGAGTAGCCAAGTGCAGAGGGTGTCTCCGAGTGTGTGCGTGGCCGGCAGGAGGGCTAGAAGGGTGGAGGCAAGGAGAGGAGGGAAGGGGTGTGGTGAGAGGAGACCAAAAAAGGGCGGAGGAAGGAAGAGCGCGGGAGTTCCGCGACCCGAGCCACAGTTGCTGTCGCTGCCGCAGCTGTCCAGGGAGGAGCGCCTAAACGTCGACGAATCAACAACTTACCTTGTGGATCCGGGCTCTGCCTGTGATGGGTGTAGAGTTGTTTTAGCTATTGGGCCTTTTTGCGGGCGGTGTGATGCTTACTGTTTCCTACTCTTGTCTCCGTACCTTCCGAGGAAGGTCTGCTCCGGAGCGTAGCGGGCGGGGAACGTGGTGGAATGTGCGCAGCGCTACCGGGCGCGGGAGCGGGCTATCCAAGGAGGTTTGGGACGCGAGTCCAAAGGATCCCGGGCAACACTGAGTCACCAGGGCACTCTGAGACCCTGTGGATCTCCAGGGAGAAATGAGGGGGCGGGGAAACCCCGGAGTGGGTCTCCTTTTCCCTGTTCGAACACGGATCCTCTGGTTGGGGGCTCGTGCCACACCTCCCGTCCCCGCTGTTTCCAGTTTTCAGGCACCAATTGATGCTAGCAGTACTTAAAGGTCCTTGAAGCCCCATGAGAATCGGCACACTGGTCCCTCCAGTTGGAAGGAGAATAAAGAAAATTCAAGGCACGGAGCAAAAGGTGACAGTGGCCTAAAGGCGCATTTCTGGCCTACCTGCCATTCCACAGAATGAAGAGTAGGTCTCCCTCTGTACAGCCCCTCTCTCAGACCAACCTCGGTCAGCACCACAGACTGACAAGAAGGCTGGAGTTTCTTTTGGAATAATGAAGAGAGCTAAATAAATTTCTCACCCTCCATCCTTCCTGTTTTATTTCCAAATGCCTTCAATATCAACTTTTTCCTATTTCCTGAATGGGACCATGAGCCTAGTAAAAGGCCTAATAAAAGATTTAAGAAGCTAGGAAATAGAGCCAAGAGTGTTTTGGGGTTCAGGATTACATTAAAGCTCAAACTTGCAAATAAGTTTTAGGAATTGACTGATGGCGCTAGACTGTTACTTGAACAGTTTGGCCTGAAGAAAGTAGGAATTTACTGTAGAAGACAGGTGAGCCTTTGAGGGGACCTCCTAGCCTGAAAGGAGATCATGTGGGGGGTGTGCCCCTGGCTCGGGGAGGCTACCACTGGCTCCAAGATTCTGCTGCCCAATTCAGAACCCAAGATAGTGAGTATAGTGAGTGGCAATTAGACAGACAGTACATTCAATAAATATGAATTGTTCTTTTATAAGCCAGGCACTGTGGTAGGTAATTTGTGTGTGTGGGAGGGGCAGGGGTGAAGATGGTCCTTGCCCTCAATAAAGGCTAGAGTACAATAGAACTATCAAAAATATGAGCTCTACGAGGCTACTGTATCATCTCAGGAAGCGGTTGTTGAGAATAGTCTGCTTGAGCATGGGCAGGGCTAGTTGTTAAGGTAGACTTAGAAAGCTGTTCTCTGGCTAGATGGCACAAAGCCAGGCAGGGATGCTAAGACCTGTGGGTGAGGAAGAGGGCCTGTTTGAGGAAAGAAACAGGAAACCATGACCAAGGATGCTCACTTCTGAGACCACGATGATGTTCCCTCCCACAGGTTGAAAATAGAGACGCCGTTTCCACCGGTTTTTGGACTCAGTTTTCAGGTTAAGGAGAAATACCTTTGAACCAAGATCATAATGCTTAAAATGTCAACACCGTATAAAACTTACATGATACAGATAGAAAATAAAGGCACACCTTGGAGGCACACCCTTCAGTCCGCTACAAGTCAAAGACACCTCCTGAGTGTTTTCCCACACATACCACACCCTAGCTGAGGCATGTGTGGGGAAAAAGGTTATGAATCATCATCACTTTACAGCACATTATCATCAGGTAACTACAACACGTGTGTATGGTTCCATATGGCTGCAGCACAGACGTGTCTTCTTAAACAAAACTGGGCCCTACTCCAAGGGTCTAGTTTGAAAACTAGACAGCAGCATGTTCATTGGGGACTGGTTATGCCCTCATACCTGACCTGCTGAAATAGCCAAATCATCTTTTTTATGCAATATTCTTTTCCGGTGTCCTACTATCTGCTACTGCCTTTTTTTTTTTTTTTATTTTATTAGACTGCCTAAGCTGACCATAATTATATTATGCTTGTATAAGATTACCTTTTCCTTGAAATATACATTTTCAGGCATTTCCTGGATGCTGACTAAAAATGTCTTCTGCTTATAAAGAAACAGAAATAAAGAAGAAGAAAAAAAAACCTTGGTAAAAAACAACTTGCTTTCTACTAAAAATAAATTATTTCCCTTTCTTTTGTTTATCTCTCACTGGGAAGCATCTGCCCCTGTAGGAATTCCATTTCCTAGCCTAGTCCTCTTTGCATCTGAGTGGATCCATGTGACTCGTTCTGGTCAATGAACTGTGGGCCAAAGTATTTCATTATTATCAGGCCAAAATAGTTAAGCACCATGTATACATTCTCCAGCCTCTGGGTTCCTGAACTTTAGCTGAATGCTGAGACTTCTAGGGCCCAGGGGAAAGCATAATGCCAAGTGAAAAAAGCTAACTGCCTGAATTACCACATAGAGAAATGCTGCCCACCTACTAGGAAAATCTGCATTGAACTTTCAATGAAGAAGAAAGAAACATTTACTGTGCTGTTCCATTGAAATTTGGGGATATGTTCGTTAAGGTTGCCAGTGTTACCAAATTAATACACGGAAGTTATTTAAGATGTTAGTTCAAAAAGTAAAATTCAGAATTATTCTATTATGTAATAGAACTACCAGACTAAAACTCTTCCTTCCTTTTAATACATGAGCAACAAATTTTGACTTCTTGTAAATGAATTAATCATTTACCAATTGTGTTTTGAACACCTATTCTGTACAAGGTACTGTGCTAGATGATGCATAAATGTATAGAGTAAGGATTCAAAACTTTTGTCCTCTCATTCAAGGATATCAAAGTCTTATTATACAAGAATTACGCATGTTAACTTTGCAAAAATTTAGAAACTTAGATGTAAGGTGCAACTTCCTCTCACTATTGAAGAATACAAACTAATTTTACTATTGACTTCACAACTAATTATAAGGATAAATACATGTGGATAAAAAAGAAAATATTGAAGGTTTGCATCATCTATGCATTCAAATGCTCTAAGTCACAGCTAATCTACTTAGGGGCAAATCATAATAAAGGAGCGATATTTTAGTTTGTTCTTAAGTGCTCTACTAGATCTAGAGGCATATTTTTCTAAAGAAAAGAACTAAAGATACTGTATTTTATAACTTGTTTTGAGAAAAACCTGTTTTTGAAATTTTTAACTTTATTTTGGTTCTTGGATGACATTGCTATGATTTTGATATTAAAAGTTGAATAATAGCCCTGACTGGTGTGGCTCTGTGGGTTGGGGTTCAATTCCTGGTTCAGAGCCATCTCCCTGCTGGGGGCGTACCAGAGACAATCAACCAATGTTGGATGTTCTCTTGCACACTGATTTTTTTTTTTTAATTTTTTAATTACTTTATTGTTATTCGGTTACAGTTGTCTGCATTTTCTCCCCTCCTCCCCCCCCCAATATGTTTTTATTCCACTCTTTCTCCCTATCTTCTTCTCTCTCAAAAAAAATAAGTAAATAAAGCCCGGCTAGTGTAGCTCAGTGGATTGAGCATGGGCTGGGACCCACGGGGTCCCGGTTCTATTCCCAGTCGGGGCACATGCCTGGGTTGCAGGCCAGGTCCCCGGTGGGGGCCATGTGAGAGGCAACCATACATTGCTCTTTCTCCCTCCCTTCTCCTTTCTCTAAAAATTAAATAAAATAAAATCTTTAAAAAAAAAATAAGTAAATAAAATCTTTTCTAAAAAAGAGTTGAGTAATAACTGATGGTTTGACTGTCGGAAGAATGCCCTTTGTTCTGAGTAGCTGGTAGTAGACAGTGTGTCTGACCTATTCTCACGGAGCCTCGTGCTGAAGAACCTGCAGAGTAGACAGCCAATCCTAATGGGGCCATCAATGTGTAGGAGAATGGGACTTACTGTCTTAGAGTTCATTCCCCTGACATTCATTTCTAACATGCCAAGTTCTACCCTATTTACAATAGAGGCTTTATAAAATATATTACTCACCACAGATTTTATTATTAGAGGTTTAAACTAAAAGAGCTTTTGTTTATCTTGGGATTGCTCTTGAAATTTTGTTGAACCTTTTTTTTCCAGTGGGCAATCTTACTCATTTTGAAAAGTTATTTCTCAAAGAACATAAAAATATGTTATACCCAGTGTATTCAGGAATAAATTTTACTTTTTCCATCGGGGACCAAACTATAACTTATGGAATTGTGTGCTAAGTTTAATACAGAGATGAAATATTTTACATAAAATTTGACAAGACTAAGAGTGATCATTATGTACTTGAATTTAATAAGCATAGATTTTTTTTATTTATATGTATATCTTCACCTAATATTTTACTTCTGGGCACAGAGTAGAGTGCTCAACAAATTTTACTGAGTGAATTTTTAAAATGTATCGGCAGCCAATATGTGAGGCACTAGGCTAAGTACCACAGTCCTTGCTCTCAGATATATTTTAATATATCAATATTTCTTATGTGTACATTTCTATATATTACATATATAAACACTGGAGAAAACCTTATTAGTCCTTCTAGATAATTTGAATTGTAATTTTATTATTAATTTTAAAATTATAAATACATTAATGGTGCCAAATTATAAAAGCTTTCATTTAAAATAGCTATATGTGTATGCTATTACACTGAAAATCCAAGAAATATTCATACTGTAAAACTTTTTGTATTCTGGCTTTTCTAAGGTCAGAATTTCAGAATGTTTGACCCCAAATGCTCTGAAGTCTACATCTGAAGTGTTTTAAGAACAACTTCATCAATAACAGCAAAAGGTTTAGTAATCGAACTAAAGGTATTACCCGATTGTGGGAGATCTAGTAAATCAATTTAGGAGAAAAATCGTCAAGCCCTTGAAAAGTACATTTGCATATACAAAATCAATATAGTAATTAGAAATGAGTTTCACCCATTAAGGCTGGCAGAAATTTACCTTTACTGGAGGTAAGTTTTGCCCATTATTGATTGAAAATTCATGACTTTGAAAGAAAACATTCTATTATTAGAAAAGAATCTTGCACTCAAATTAGTTGTATATCCATTTACTTGTAAGGAAATATTACAAACAACTACATGACAACAAATTGGACACTCGGGACAAAATGGATAAATTCCTAGAAACATACAATCTTCCAAAAGTAAATCAGGAAAAATCAGAGAATCTGAATACACAGATTACAACTGGTGAAATTGAAGCAGTAATAAGAAAACACCAGTAAACAAAAGTCCTGGACCAGATGGGTTCACAGGCAAATTGTATCAAGCATTCAAAGAACTAACACCTATCCACCTCAAACTATTCCAAAAAGTCCAAGAGAAGGGAAGACTTCTAAACTCATTTTACAAGGCCAGCATTATTCTAATTCCAAAACTACTAAAGATACTTCAATGAAAGAAAATTATGGACTAATATCCCTGATGAACATAGATGTTAAAATCCTCAACAAAATATTAGCAAACTGGATCCAGCAATACATTATATACCATAACTAAATGGGATTTATTCCAGGGATGTAAGGTTGGTATAATAGCCACAAATCAATAAACATGATGTACTACCTAAACAAAATGAAGGATAAAAATTGCTTGATCATATCAATAGATGCATAAAAAGCATCTAATAAAATCCAGCACCCATTTATGATTAAAAAAAAACTCTCAGCAAAGTGAGATTAGAAGGACTATACCTCAATGTAATAAAGGTCACATGTGACAAACCCACAGCCCACATCTAGTCAACAGGCAAAAACTACCAGCATTTCCCTTAAGATCAGTAACAGACAGGGATGTCTGCTTTCACCTCTCTTCTTCAATAAAGTACTGGCAGTCCTTGCCATAGCAATCAGACAAGATGAAATAAAATGCAACCAAATTAGAAAAGATGAAGTAAAACTGTCACTATTTTTAAGATGACATGACACTGTATATAGAAAACACTAAAAATTCCACCAAAAAAAAACCTACTAGAAGTGATAAATGAATTTAGTAAAGTAAGTAGCAGGATACAAAATAAATACCCAGAATCAGTTGCATCTTTATACTATAATAGTTCAATAATGAACTGTTAGAAGAAGAAACGAAGGAAAACAATGCATTCACGATTTCTTAAAAAAGAGTAGAATACCTAAGAATTAATTTAACCAAGGATGTAAAAGATCTGTACTCATAAAATTATAGGACACTGAAGAAAGAAATTGAAGAAGATACAAATATAGAAGCATATACTGTGTTCATGTTCAAGAAAAATTAACATCATTAAAATGCCCATACTACCCAAAGTAATCTATAGATTCAATGCAATTCCTCTCAAGATAATAATGGTGTATTTCACAGATCTAGAACGAATATTCCAATAATGTATATGGAACCACAAAAGACCCAAATAGGCACAGAAATCTTGAGAAAGAAGCATAAAATTGGAGGAATCATGCTACCTGATATCAAACTATACTACAAGGCCACAGTAATCAAAACAGCATGGTTTTAGCATAAAAACAGGCATATAGACCAATGGAACAAAATAGAGAGCCCAGAAATAAACCCACACCTTTACCTTCAATCAATATTTGACAAATGCAAAAACATACAATATAATAAATATACTTTATTCAATAAATGGTGTTGGGTATATTGGACAGATACATGCAAAAAAATGAAACTGACTACTTTCTTACACTGTACACAAACACACACACACAAATATATTAAAGACTTAAATGTTAAACTCAAAACCATAAAAATCCTAGAAGAAAACACAGACAGTAAAATCTCAGACATTTCTCATAGTTATGTCTTTTTCTGATATCTCCTCGGGCAAGGGAAACAAAAGAGAAAATAAACAAATAGGACTACATCAAACTGCAAACATTTTATACAGCAAAAGAAACCATCAACAAAATGAAAAGACAACCCACCGAATGGGAAAACATATTCACCGATACAGGCTGATTGGAGTTAATATCCAAAATTTATAAAAAACTTATAAAACTCAACACCGAAAAAAACAAACAATCCAATTAAAAAATGGGCAAAAGACCTCAATAGACACTTCTCCAAAGAGGACAGGCAGATGGCCAAGAGACATATGAAAAGGTGCTCAATGTCACTAATCATCAGAGAAATGCAAATTAAAACCACAATGAGGTACCATCTCAACACCTGTCAGAATGGCCATCATCAATAAATCAATAAACAAGTGCTGAGGAGGATGCAGAGAAAAGGATAAATTGGTGCACTGTTGGTGGGAATGCAAATTGGTACAGCCACCGTGGAAAGCATATGGGGTCACTGCAAAAAATTAAAAATGGGCCCAGCTGGTGTAGCTCAGTGGATTGAGCACGGGCTGGGAACCAGAGGGTCCCGGTTCGATTCCCAGTCGGGGCACATGCCTGGGTTGCGGGCCAGGTCCCCGATGAGGGCCATGTGAGAGGCAACCATACATTGCTCTTTCTCCCTCCCTTCTCCTCTCTCTCTGAAAATAAATAAATAAAATCTTAAAAAAAAATTAAAAATGGAATGGCCTTGTGACCTAGCAATTCTACTTCTGGGAATTTATCCAAAGATACTGGAAGCACTAACTCAAAAGAATACATGCGTCCCTGTGTTCATTGTAGTACTATTTACAATAGCCAAGATTTTGAACCAGCCCCAGTGCCCATCAGGTGATGACTGGATAAAAAAGCTGTTACAGAATGTGAGGGCAATCTGGCTGTGACATTTGCTACCTCCTTGATCACCAGGGTTGATTCAGCTGATCTGACTGAAAGGCGTGGTATCCTTTCCCTCTTTCACCAGTCCATGTGCATCCCTCTGGAAGCTGCATGCTCAGTCGAAGAGGACCTTTTTTGCTACAGGAGAGGACAGCTCTTCTGTCAAGGGTATATGAGCAGCTATGCTCCCCTGCTGGAACCCCCAAACAAGCTCTCAAAAAGAGCTGTGCAACATTTACACAGTGAAATACTACTTGGCCTTAAAAAAAGGGGTGGGGGGGGAATCCCACCTTTTGTAACAGTTTGGATGGGCCTGGAGAATATTATACTATGTGAAATGAACCAGTCAGAGAAAGACAACTACTGTATGATTTCACTCATATGTGGCATCTAATGAACAAAATGAACTAATAAGCAAAATAGAGACAGACTCGTAGATGGAGAGTAGGCTGACATTTGTGTGGAGGTCTGGTGGGGGCATGGAGGGATTGAGCAAAAAAGAGATGAAACAAGAGAAAGAATTTGTGGATTTGGACCACAATGTGTTGATTGCCGGTGAGAGGGGGAGTGGGAGGGGAGGGGGATGAGGATGCAGAGCAGATAAATAGTGACAGAAGACTGGACTTGGGATGGTAGACACGCAATACAGGATACAGGTAATGAGTTGTAGAACTCTGTACCTGAAACCTGTATAATTTTGTTAACCATTGTCACCCCAATAAATTCAATCAAAAGGGAAAAAAGAATTCAAAAATTTGAAATTAAATATCATTAGAAGAGTCTTACGCTCAAAGTAGTCATATTTCCATTTGCTTCAAATAAGTGAAGGTTTACTTTGCATATTTATGGTTATGGGAAAGCATATATTCCATTGAACACATATCAGGTAGTGGGAATATAACTTAAAAAGAAAACAGTCTCTTCTCTCATAAACCTTACACTCTAGTGAGGAGAAACATGTGACAGGAATTCTTTTCATCCGCATGATAAAAACGTAACCCCCTGGGAATTTCCACGTCTCGAGCTCAGCTCCGTGGAAATTAACACTCCCATGCAGTCCAGCGTAAAAATCATGCTCTTGGAAAAAGGAATTCCTTAAAGAGAAATTGGATTAACTTACTTCCTAGGACTTGTTTCTTGCTGGGACCCTTCCCCCGGAACCAAGGGATTATGCTAATGGTTGCCCGGAACATCTTGCATTGCTAATGAATAGCCATTCCCATTTTGCTGTATCCGGAGCTTCCCAATAAAAACCCGGCTAAGCCACACTCGAGGCTTTTTTCCTGGGATGAGAGGAATCAAGCCACGTGGCCCCGGATTCCTTCCCCCCGCGTGTCTCAGTGTGAAATTCTTTCACGCATTTGGTTACGGTCACCCACGGGTTTCGGCTGGGACGAAATCCCCACGACAGAAACAGTGATTTGAAAAGAATAATTAAAAACAATTACACACACAGGCAAGCACACATGTGATATTTCAGGTGGACTAAGCAATAAACATTAAAATAATCCATAGTGTTAAGGGCCTTGGAAGAAGTGAGAGGCAAAGAAGTGCCACTCATTGTTGTAGGCAAATTGTGTAGGGAAGACATCTCTGAGAAGGAGGTTCAAATGAAGTGAAGGAGATATCTATGCTGCTATCTCAAGTAGAGTGTTGTAGGTTCAAGGAATGGCATGTACACAGGCTCTGAAGTAAGGTTCCGACATGTTTTAAGAGCTGTCAAAGAAAGTGAATAAAGCTAGTGCAGAGTGAACTGGAGGTATAAGATGAAGCCCAGGAGATGGTGTAAGGTCAGATCACATGGAGTCTCAGAGACTATTGAATAGATTCTGAGTTTTATTCTGTTGAAATGAAAAGTATTTCATTAGAGAAGTGATATGATATGATTTAAGTTTAAACAAATGGTCACTCTTTTCTAAGAACTGACTTTGGATGTAGGGGTAGTAAGAGAGCAGGGATAGAAATGGGAAGACCGCTGAAGAGACTATTGTCAAAATCCAGGGTAGAAATAAGATGGTTTGAACAATGAGAAGTTCTGTTTCCAAATACATTTTAAAAGTAAAGCTAACATTTGCTTATGGATTAGAAACAGGGTATGAGAAAATAAAGAGGAGGAGTCAAGAACTCCAAGGTTCAAAAGATAAATACCATAAGATTTCATTTATATGTGGAATCTAAGAACAACTAGAGAAACAAAATAGAAACATTCATAGATACAGAGAACAGACTGACGGTCAGCAGAGGGGAAGGAGGAGGAGGACAGGGTGAAAAAGGTGAATAAGCAAAAAAAAAAAAAAACCCAAGACAAAAAAAAGCCTTCATAGGCGACAATATGGTGGTTACCAGAGGGAAGGGGGTGTGGGGGAGGTAGGAGAGTAGGAGAGGACAAAGGGGAGATAATAGCGATGGAAGGAAGATTGACTTGGGGTGGTGAAAATGCAATACAATGTACAAACGATGTGATACAGAACTGTACCTTTGAAACCTATATAATTTTATTAACCAATGTCACCCCAATAAATTCAATAAAAAAGACGCATTTTAAAAAAAGGAGAACTCCAAGGTTTTGGGTGTGAGCAAATGCAAGGTACAAGTTACCATTTACAGAGAAAGGGAATATTTGAAATTGAGAGCATATTTTGTGGAAAAGATCTAAAACTACTTTTATATATGTTAACTCTGAGAAACATATTATACATGAAAGTGGAGATGACATGTAAGTAGGCGGATATATGAATCTGGACTTGAGAGAAAAGAGTCAGGCTGGTGATGTATAGAATTGGAAGTTGTGACATCTTAGTTGTGCTTTATTTCTGTTAGAGAGTAAGGAAAAGAGGAGGGACCCGCAAAGCTGACTGAAAAAAATAGCTTCTGGGAGGAAACGGTGGTGTCTCTGTGGTCAAGCAAATGAAGGGAGTTGTGCCAACCATGTTGATGGGCTGAGTAAAATGACAACTGAAAAATGACTATTGGTTTTGACTAAGGGGTCGATCACTGGTGACCTTAACAAAGTAGTCTTTATAACTAAAATAGCACCTCATCACTCTCTGCCTCTTTATACTGATTTAGCTCCTTTGTCATGTTTAGAACTCCTTGATATTACATGTGTAGGTGTGCTCTGTGAGTGATGTGTTTGCTTCTCTTTCTGCAGCTAGATGATGCGATCCCTAAGAGCAGGCACTTTGTTTTGTTCCAAGTTGACTCTCCAGTGCCTTGAATATTTCAAGCACATACTAGAAGCTTAATAAAATATTTGCTTCAAGAATTCACATTCACTTACAATGCTAGCTCAGGTTACTTTTTCTGGTTTTCTGATTTTCTGACTTTTTCTGATTTTCTGGTTTTCTCACAAAGTGGGTAGGGGGTTAGGTAAAGGTGTTCAAAAGGTACAAACTTCCAGTTATAAGATAAACTCTGGGGACATAATGTTCAACATGATGACTATACTTACCCATACTGCTTGTATATTTGAAAGTTGCTAAGAGATAGCCCTGGCTGGTGTAGCTCAGTGGATTGAGCGCGGGCTGGGAATCAAAGGGTCCCGGTTCGATTCCCAGTCAGGGCACATGCCTGGGTTGCGGGCCAGGTCCCCTGTGAGGGCCATGTGAGAGGCAACCATACATTGCTGTTTCTCTCCCTCTCTGTCTCCCTCCCTTCTCCTCTCTCTAAAAAATAAATAAAATATTAAAGAAAAAAAAACGAAAGTTGCTAAGAGAGTAGATCTTAAAAGTTCTAATCATAAGGAAAAAAATTGTAACTCTGTGAGGTTATGGATATTAACTAATCTTATTATGGTAATTATTTTACAATATATGTATATCAAATCATATTTTATACTTTTAAATTATATGATGTTGCATGTCAATTATATCTCAATAAAACTGGGGGGAAGGGAAATAAACATTTCAAAGCATTTGTAGGATAAAATTAAAATCCATGTTTGTTCCTTTTTAAAATTTTTTAAGTCATAAAATCGACTTCCCTAGAATAGAAAGAATTGACTCAGGCCTTCAGGATGAGAAGTGGAATGTGAACTCAGGAACTTAAATTTAGCAAGAGGTGTGCCTCTCACACATCCCCAGTGTAAGAGTCATTATGTGTGAACTCCAGGGGAGGGCATAGTATTATTCATAACTCCTATTTCTCCAGATACACAAAGGCTTCTATTGTTTGCAGTATCTAAGCGATTCCCTGGTGATAACTTAGGCCAGACATTAGCAATTTTTAGACAGGAAGAAGGCAGAGTTTGGAGTTTGGTTGTTTAGAAGCAGTCCCTTAAAAAAGTTTCCTTCTCTCTTTCAGGGTATCCCTCCTGCCCAGCCCAAAGAAATCTAGACAGAAGGGGAAATTTTGCTACATAAGCTTTAGGGTGCTGTCCTGCCCTTCCTCCCGTTTTAAATAAAATGCCCCAGTCACAGTACCTGTTGCGTGATCATCAGGTCACAGGTTCAACTGCTGCCATCACAGGGGATTGGACTGGGATGGGTGAACATCTAATGAGAGGACACCTAAAGGCCAGTGACCTTTAATTTCCCCGACCTGATCTGCAAAGCCTTCCTGTGCCTTAGCCTGCAAAAGTAAGCTTGGCCAATCAGATATCTACTGGGAAGAGCTCGATCTAAAAATTCAGAGGAAAGTTGGCGGTGGTTGTTTGAATGAAGGGTCTCGCAGGCTTGGACTAAGATGGTCGCTAGCAAGTGATTCACATGTAGGGTGAGTAAACAGATGAAGCCATTCTAACCAGAGAGACCAAAGGTGGGAGTCAGCAGAGGTAAAGAGAGGAGACGAGAGAGACAGGAAGATTTCTAAATCTGTTTTCCTTTTTGTCCTTTGTAAGTCCTAGTTGATTAATTTTTTTCTGGATTTGTGCTATCCTTCAATATCCTTACAATAAACCTTATTTTCTAGAGATGATTTGAGACTTATGTGCCTTACAAAATGAAGAATCCTCGCTAAATTACGTGGAAGACAAAAAGAACAGCATGCCCTCTGTAGATTATCAGAAGTTAACAGCTTCTGATCGTGGTGCTTATAGAAATCGGTTTCTTCATTCAAAAAAATGACTGCATTATGCTTCCATCCTTGCCCATCCAAACGGTCTCAATAGCACACCCAGCAGCAGTGTGTGTGGACAGAGAGACTCTCTATGCCTTTTTCCATGTCGTGACCAGGCAGGATATAGGCTACACTGTAGGCAGGAAAAACTGAAAAATCTCATGAGCTTAACAAGTTTGAAGTCTTCTGCACATTCTCCAGGGCAACCATCCTCTGTGCTGACTCAGCATCCCAGCCAGCGGAGATCAGACAGTGCCCACATGAGTGCATGTTTCAGTCACCCAGGAGGGAGGGGAGCCCTGGAGAGCTGAGCTCCGCCAATCAAGCGCTTCTGCCCAGAAATGACACTCATGAATGAATACCCTCGTGTTTGTTGGCCACACCTAAATTCAAGGGAGGTAGGGAAGCTGAGGTATGTGATTCTCCCACATATCCAAACTTAGAGGGAAACAAAATATTTTAAAAGGGTGATAATGCCAATCAATATTTCTCAATAACCCACCTAACCCTTTCAGACCTCCATGCTACAGTTTGACACCCAGTGACTAAGGCATGTGTCATATTTCTGTTTTAAAAGCCAAGATACTCCTGCATGACTGCAGCTCCTGATCTGCCTCTTGTATAGAACCTCTCCTTCCGTCCCTGTTGCGTGGCCCCTACTGGACTGAATCAGACGTATTCCGGTTGGACAGGTTTGGACAGAACCACGTCTCCCCTGGGGCCCTGTGGTCCCACACGGATTTCTGGTTTCTCTACTACTTCTTATGATCTTGATCATTTCCTCTTAGGCCAAAGTTTAGTTGCTCTCTCCCTCTCGGCATTCTAGTGCCTCTGTTCATGGGCAATGTTGGGCAAGAGTTGGCATTTATGAATATTATTCAAACTAGACAGCAAAAAAAATGCCCTCTTCCTGTGTCTTAGCCACAACTAGAACCACTAAGTTCTTTTTAATCTTGAAAGATATAAGCAGATTACCTAGAAATATAAATTTATCTATATATAGATATAAACAGTACATAGTATGGGGTTTATTATTGTTAGCCACTGCCTTTTATAACAAGTTAATGTGACTAGTTTAATAATATGCAAACTTGTTATTATACTGCAATTTCTGTGAAGGCCAGGTTTTGGTATTATTTTGACATAGCAAAACTTTTTCTTCTTTTTCTTACTATGTTAGGCCTACAGTATGCTGAGCAGTCATTTGTGCCAACTTGGCTAGGCTATAATACCCGGTTTTTTAACCAAACACTAGGCTAGGTCAGCAATTTTCAACCCGTGCGCCACAGGAATTTTTAAAACATGCAATACCTGACTATTCAGGTCAGGGCCACTGACCTCTTTTCCCTTAGGTTGTCAAATAAAAAACTGACAATAGCCAACACAACTAGAGCCGTCCAGTGCGAATGAATCAAAATTATATCTATTTTTTGTCAGAGTGGAAAAAATTTAGTTTTTGGTGTGTTGCAGAATTTTAGTAATTAGTAATGTGGGCCCTGAGATAAAAAAGTTTGAAAATCACTGGTCTAAGTGTTGCTTTGAAGGTGTTTTGTAGATGTGGTTAACATCTGCAGTCAATTGACTTTAAGTCAGGAGATGACCTTTGATAATGTGGATGAGGCTCACGCAATCAGTTGAAAGCCTTAAGAGCAAAAACTGAGGTTTCCTGGAGAAGAAACTCTACTTCAAGACTGCCGCATCAGCTCCCGCCTGAGTTTCCAGCCAGCTAGTCTGCTGCATGGATGTCAGGCTCACCAGCCTAGCCCTGTATGACTCAGTTCCTTAAATTTCTTTATACACACACACACACACACACACACACCGCATCACATAAAAACACATCATATATTCATTAAAATACAAAGTTTCTAATTTGATTGTCTAGGGTAACATACACTTTGCTTTATTCACTCGTGGCCTAGGCAAAGGACTTTTATTTGTCCAAATAAAACAACTTTCAGGTAATTCCAATGGACACTCAGGAATCTAAGGTTGGAATTCCCCAATGTAGACCCTAAAATAAAAATTCATATACAACTGATTTATTAAGAGTGCTCCAAAGAAAAACCAAAGGAAAGTAGGGCAAGTGACAGGTAAGGGAAGGAAATCAAACAAGGGTGAAGAATAGAAGGATGATGGAAAATGACCTGATCACCTCATTGAAGGTACGCCGTTTTTTACAAAATCGCCTCTTCCCATATCATTTTAAATTTCAAATTAGTCTCCTCCTCCCATCTCCACAATGGACTTACCATCCTAGGGGTATGATGTGGTTTCACGGGCAGATGGCCTCACCGCTGCTCCATTTCCAAGTCCCAAATAATGTCCCTCTATTGTATGAAATTCTTAAGTCTCAGAATATAGCATATAATCCCTTTGTGGATAGATTAATGTGAAAATGTTCCTAAGACAGGTAATGCATTAATTCAGCTCAGGATGGAGTTCTATCCCAGGTATTTGTGGGTAGGTCTTCTGTCCAGCCTTGCAAGGCATGGGTGTGTGCCAGATGTTTTTTTTTTTCCTTTTTCCTTTTTCTCTTTTTATCTATGCTGGATGCTTCATCTGTTCAGAAGTGTTATTTCAAACCTGACTCATCCCCATGATTGTCCATGAATCATGGGACCTTAGTTCCATGTACCAGGGCTGGGAACATGAGGCCACCTTCCCCTATAAGACTCCTTTCTCTGGTGAATTGGATTGCTTTTTTCTGGAAAACAGGTCATATTTATACTAAGGCATTTTTAGTAGCCATATGATTCTGCCCCATAGATCAGGAAAGTAAGGAAAGAGTTTCTACTTAAAGAAAGAATCATGAATCAGACATGCAGAGAAGAGCAGAAATTAATGAAGAAACACTACTGAAATTCCATTTTCTGATTCTACTATGTTCCCGATGCCCAACTGCATTATGGCCCTTGGGGTCTGTGAGATCCCACTGTATTCTCATCATTGATTCCCACCTTGTCCTGAAATGGGTTGAAGTTTAGGTACATGAGGAATAAAAAACAATGGGAAACCAAGAGTAACAAATATTTTTCAACTGTGGACTCTGCCTGGGAGAAATCGTGGGTAGAAACCAGCGGAGGTCCCTTACCTCCAGGTGTCTGGCTGAACGAGGGATGACCCACAGGGTAAGGCAGTGACATGCACAGCCCCAGAAATACAAGAAGGTTACCCAGGTAAGAACACTCTTCAGAGGGCAATCTTCCAGATCCTCCAAGTTCATACTTACTCTTTCTTAAAACTGATCATCAGTGAATATCCTGTGAGCTGCCACTTCTTTTTTCCCATATCTCTCTTCACAGACCCTTTTGCCTTCCCCTTGTCTGAAATCAATATGGTTCATTATCCCAGAGTGTGGAATCTCAGGGTCACACACACACACACACACACAAAGATACAATCTGAGAAGTGACAGTGAGGCAACACCACAAGATGGCAAAGCTAGAAAGCCCTCAGTAAAAGCATTGGAGAGGACAGTTTCCTTTCTGACCTAGCTGATGGCTGGACTCCTGTGACTTTATCTCCCAAAAACGATGCATC
>PVJI01000017.1:490080-566399 GCA_004026765.1 Micronycteris hirsuta | reverse complement strand
TAATTTCTTGATCCACTCATTTGCTGATGGACAGTTAGGTTGTTTCCAGCACTTGGCTATTGTAAGTTGTGCTGCTATGAACATTGGGGTGCATAGGTTCTTTTGGATTGGTGTTTCAGGGCTCTTAGGGTATAATCCCAGCAGTGGAATTGCTGGGTCAAAAGGCAGTTCCATTTTTAGTTCTCTGAGGAAATTCCATACTGTTTTCCACAGTGGCTTCACCAGTCTGCATTCCCACCAACAGTGCACTAGGGTTCCCTTTTCTCCGCATCCTCTCCAACACTTGTTGGTTGATTTGTTTATGATGACCATTCTGACCGGTGTGAGCTGGTATCTCATTGTGGTTTTAATTTGCATCTCTCTGATGCTAGTGATGCTGAGCATCTTTTCATGTGTCTCTGGGCCCTCTGCATGTCCTCCTTGGAGAAGTGTCTGTTCAAGTCTTTTGCCCATTTTTAATTGGGTTTTTTGTCTTCCTGGAGTGGAGTTGTGTGAGTTCTTTATGTATTTTGGAGATCAAATCCTTGTCTGTGGTGTCATTGGCAAATATGTTTTCTCATATGGTTGATTCTCTTTTCATTTTAATGCCATTTTCTTTAGCCATACAGAAGCTTTTTATTTTGATCAGGTTCCATTTGTTTATTCTTTCCTTTATGTCCCTTGCATCTATCAGTGAAGATGTTGCTGCGTGGAATGTCTGAGAGTTTCCTACCTACGTTTTCCTCTAGGACTTTTATGGTGTAACGACTTATATTTAAGTCTTTTATCCATCTTGAATTTATTTTTGTGTATATACCAAAACTCTTGTAAGAATTATGTGAAAACCTACCAGTATGGAAGACTTAAACCAATTCTACATAATGTGGGAGAGAGAGAACATACTATCATAATTCAGTCCTCTGAAAAATGTGTCCCCAGGTATCTTCTCACTAGGGTTGGGGAGGAAAAGGCAATTATTTCCTAACATTAAAAAGTTTATTGCCCCATGCTATCTCTTGAGTTTATACTTCTCTTGTTCTGGCTATTCAATTATTTTCTGATTTCACAACTTTCTCAGCCCATATCTGAATAGACACTTCTCCTAAGAGGCCACACAGATGGCCAAAAGACATATGACAAGATGCTAAACATCACTAATTATCAGAGAAATGCAAATTAAAACCACAATGAGATATCACCTCATGTCTGTCAAAATGGCTATAATCCATAAATCAACAAACAAGTACCGGAGAGGATGTGGAGAAAAGGGAACGCTTGTGCACAGCTGGTGGGAATGAAGACTGGTGCAGCCATTGTGGAAAAGTATGCAGTTTCCTCAAAAAATTAAAAATAGAAGTGCCTTATGACCCAGCAATTACACTCCTGAGTTAATATTCTAAGAATCCCAAAACAGCAATTTAAAAGAGTATAGGCACCCCTGTGTTCCTTGAAACATTATTTACAATAGCCAAGATATGGAAGCAACAAAAGTCGATAGACAAGTGGATAAAAAAGCAGTGGTACACATATAAAATGGACTATTACTCAGCCATAGAAAAGAATGAAATATTACAAGTACCATATGATTTTACTCGTACGTGGAATCTAATAAACTAACAAAATAGAAATAGACTCAGAGAATAGACCAATGGCTGTTAGAGGGAAGGGAGGTTGTGGGACTGGGTGAAAAAATTGAAGGGATTGAGAAATACAGACTAGGAGTTATAAAATAGTCACAAAGATTTAAAGTACATCATAGGGAATATATCAATAATATTGTAATAACTGTGAATGGGGCCAGGTGGGTACCGGAAATACTGGGGGGAAAAACTTTGCAAAGTATATGATTATCTAACCACTATGCTGTATACCTGAAACTAATACAAAATAATATTAAATGTAAACTGTAATAGAAAAATAAAACAAAACAAGTTTCTCAGCCCAAGGTGTCTCTGGGAATCTCCACAAAATGTCTCATTAATCGTGAGGGATTCTTAAAATTAGTGCTACACACAGTCAAATGTAAAGGAAATGACATTTCCCTCTTGCACTGGTTTTTAAATACCTTTTCCAACAGGTCAATTCTGGAATTGGTTTGATGCACAAATTGCATTCTAGGAAAAATGGTTCAAGGAGATTTTTTATTAAAGGAACTGTGCCACAAGTCAGCCTGGGTCCAGGGGAAGTGAAGCACTCATAAATGTACTCCATTACTTCGTTCTCCCCGTCATGGGAGCCCCTCAGACCTCAAAATTACAGGTCTCCTTTCTTCCTTTGCACTCTCACTTCCTTAGTGTCTCCATTTTGGTCTCATGTACGGGGGCTGGACTGCAGAGAACTAGTATTTTTCACACAATTGTTCTCATTGCAGACATCCCAGGGCCTATCATTTGAAGAGAATTGCGGCAATTATTGATGGTAGAGATTCCCCTATGAAGAATACTTTATGATGCTAGAGAATTTTATATAATTCCATAGTAGATAAAATATTTGAATTAAAGGAACATCTTGCTGACTGCTGGTCATGGGAATGAAATAAGATTAAATGGAAGCTTAATTAGTGGGTTTCAATCCCCAACCATTTTCCTATTCCTCATTTCCTAATCACTTCATTTTTTTTATTTTCTTTGATTGGAAATGTTGGACAATCAGCACCCTATTATATCACTAATCTTTCTAGAAGATACTGAATTTTTCTCTCCTTTCAAATTTCATTTGTGGCATGAGCCCCTTTTGCCAATGGAAAGGAGGACCAGGCAATAGCTCACAACTTCCCCTGTTCATCTCTCTACAAATCACCTTGTCATTTCTTCTCAAAATATCAATGCTTGAACTGTTCAGAAACCTGAAGTGGTTTCAACCATCACTACACACTAGAGATACCCAGAGAGCTTTAAAAATCCAAGTGCCCAGGATATACCCTAGGCCAATTCAATTAGAATTTCTGAAGGTGGAAATCAGGTATCTATACTTATTACAACTTCCTGGAAATACCACAATATTAATATGCAGCCAAAATTGATAATTTCTGTTTAACTCAATGCTTCTTAAACTTGAATGTGTATGTAGATCACCTGGCTGTCTTGTTAAAATGCAGATTCTGATTCAGTTCATCTGAGGTATCTCTACTGAGCTTAAAGGTGATGTTGATGCTGCCAGTCCACAGACACAGTTTAAGTAGCAAAGTGCTCATGGAGGCTGAATCAGCCCCTGCCCTGCTCAATTTCCCACACAAAAGTCAGGATGTGTCTATCTCAAGACCAGATATGTTCAGTAGCTGATACTGGTGCAGGCAGGATTATAGCGAGAACTCAGCTCCACGGTCCTGGAGCTTCAAGGGACCCCAGGACCTCATTAGGTCCCATAAATGTCCTTGATTCCTCACAGTCAGGACAGGAGAGTAACCAACCTTTCTTATAAATCTCCCAAGATGCATGATCAGGTATGTGCAGGAGAAAGAGTTAAGGAAAGGGTGTTTTTGAAATTTGAAGATGAGAAAACTGACATCTAATGTGTTTACTGAAAGCCAAGACCTGTTGACGGCAGGCCAGATTTGAGGACTCAATGACTTTTTTGAATCAACATTTCACAAAAGCAGACACCGGTTTCTCCTGCGGGGAGCGATGAGAGAGATTCTGGGGGAAGGTCATGTTTGAGCAGAATGAGAAAAATCTGGCTGAACAGCAGGACCTTGGGTGAACTGGCTCAGCCATGTTCCTAGAGAAGAGGTTGGGATTTCCAGCATCTCTTTCAGTGAGCATTCTAATAAATAATAATAAAAATAAAGTGCCCTTTATGCTATTTACAGAAGTGAGGCAGTTCCTTATTTAAACAAAATGCATCACAATTCACAAGAAACAGCCTTTATATCCTTGTTTAATCTGCTGCCTCTAGCAGACCTCAGGAAAAGCCAATGAAGTTCATCTTTCACTGCTTTTGTAAGTGCTTCCTGAAGTAATCAGGTAAGATGGCCACACAGCTCAGTAGGATATATAAGAATGAGCCTTGATTTTGAAGCCAAAACAGATTTGGGCATGAACTGTGGCTCTGGTCCTTATTCACTGTGTGACCTTGGACAACTTCTTTTAACCTCTTTAAGCCTTTGATTGGTCATCTGTACAATGGGTTCTTGTGAGCAATAAAGATTACCTATTCATAATACCAAGGTCATAGGAAGGCTTAATCAATGGTAGCCATTAGTATTTTAAAATTTTGCCTTAATTCTTGACACTTTTTGAGGCAGAGAGAGTTGAAGTTGAAGTAGCAAAAATCTCAAGTATTTAACACTCAGAGAAGGAAAGGCACATAGCCATTCTTCGTAAATGGTTGTCCCTTCCTGTGTCCTTTTCTTTCCCCCTGGTTGGGTTTAGGATGAGAGGCTCAAGCCTGGGACAATACCAAGCAGTATGACCTGGGACTGAAACCACTTTCTAGGCTGAGGGTGTTGGCAAAGAGAAGTTTATCTCAGGAACAGTACAGAGTGGAGTCCCTAAGGAAACCAGTGTATGCTAACTCCTCCTCTGAATTTCCCCAGAGCAGGAAGATGCTAGCTCCCTCTTCTGCAGACTCTGCTTGTGTAGACTCCTTTTCAAGGCCCTCTGGGTTTTCTATAATCTGCTCAACAGATGAGTTGTACAATGTAATTATGTCCATGAATTTGCCACTTCCTTATTTCCAGGTTGAATAGTTCATACTTGCGAACTTGTATAAAATGCAATAGTAACCTTGGGTTTATTCGTCTTCCAGGGAGGGTACTTCTTCAGCTGGAAAGTGTCACAATTAAGATTATGAGAGTTTTGATTGTTCAATTTAAACTTTGAACTGTGGCTTATTTTAAACATGATGTATCATTAGTTTGCAGATTGATCTAATTATTTTATATGTTTAAAAATGCTACTCTCTGAAAAGAAATTAAAAACATAGTCCATAAAATTGTAGCTTCAGAACAATTGTCTATTTTTATAGAACCTGAATTTAGAAAAAAAATAAGGGGCTGGTTGTTATAGAATTTTAATATATTCTTTTTAAAAAAATTTAAAAGATTTTATTTATTTATTTTTTTAGAGAGGGGGAGGGAGGGAGAAAGAGAGGGAAAGAAACATCAATTTGTGGTTGCCTCTTGCATGCCCCCAACTGGGGACCTGACCTGCAACCCAGGAATATGCCCTGACTGGGAATCGAACCAGCAACCTTCTGATTCACAGGCCAGCGCTGAATCCACTAAGTCACATCAGCCAGAGCAGAATTTCAATATATTCCTCAAGATTTATAGCTAATACATAGTTGAGCCAAAAAATCAAACCCAAATGTGTCAGTCTGTGTAAACTAAATAATACTGTGGTAAAAGATGGCCCCAAATGTTAGTGGCTTAAACAGCAAAGCCTTCCTCACTCACTGTAATGCCCACTGAGAGTTGGCTATGGCTGAGCTTGATGTCCATGTCATTCTGTGCCCCAGACCAGAGGGGCAGCCCTAGCTTGTCCTGCAGCAAAGAGGGGATACAGGATGGAGCCATGCAATGCTCTGCTTTCACAGACAGTTCTTTACCAGAGCAAGTACCATGACCAAGTCTGCTTTACTGTGGGGGCTGGGGAAGAAAGGAGCACCCTTCTCCCACAGGGAGGGCAGAAAACACTGGAGACAAAACATCCCACACCACACCAAGTACAGCCCCGGGTATAGTATTCTTCCCATTTTGCCATGTTACGTAGATGTTCTATAAGCTGTAGAGTGCTATACAAAAGGTGTTATTCATATTATTGTTCACACACTACAAAATCATGTGTTTGGATTTTGAGTTTGCCTTCAAAGTCTATCGATATAAATAGTTATAAAGAAAATTTTATTATGGAGGTCAATAAGTCACAGGGCCTATGTGGAATCCTAATTTCAGAAAGCCAGTTTTTCTAAATATGCCCAAAGTATTTTGTGATACTTGTCTCTACTGTGAAAATTGTGATTAGTCCTAACTACATAAGTCACTTGGGCCAAAGAAGGCCACTAGGTCTGACCATATTTCCCTAATAATTTCAGCCAAAGCAAAGAAGTCCACTCTAGCCTACTAACTTGCTGCTATCATTCTTCGAACCCGGTTCCGACACAACTTTCTCTGGCATCCTCCCTGCTGCCCTCTGACAGATGTCTCAAGGGTTCATGAGACCATGCATATAATTTCTGATTATGCGTTTGCTATTTCAACTACCTTAATTTATGCACACAGTGTAACTTACCATTGGGACACAGAGCAATTTCCTCTCATCAAAAAAATCAGTAAATACAATAACATATTGTACTAATTCTAGGGCTCAAACCACTTCCAAAGACAGTAGCAACATCCCAGTGAGAGCGAGAATATGAGCTTTCATTCTAGCTGCATTACCACAATAGCACTACCCTGAGAGGCCCCCTTCTACCATAACACACACATGCACACACACAGAGACACACACTCATGTGCACACATACCCTGAGTAATGTGTTAAGCATCATTTTACTCCCCGTGGAATGTATAGCTACTAACAGCTGTCTTACAATAAAGACGTCTCAAGAACAAGTTGGTAAGGGAACTAATATTTACAAAGCTTTATGATGTAGTAGACACTTTTCTAGGGGCTTTGCATGTGTACTAAAGATAGGTTATTTTATATTTTCATGTTTTAATTTCCTCACATTATAAATAATAACAAGGCGATATTAAATTATTGAACTTTCCTGATTTGTAATTTTCTCATCTTTAAATTAAGAATAATAGTATTTAATTCAAGGAACATTAAACAGTATAAAGATATGAGATGCAAAATGCCTAACATATTCCTAGTTCAGTGTAGGTACCTGTAATGGCCAATTTTATGTGACAATTCAGCTAGGCCCAAGTCCCTGGTTATTCAATGGAAACTAATATAGGTGTTGGTGTGAAGGTGTAGATGTGAGTCACATCTACTTTCAGTTAATTTTCAGCAAGGTCAATGATCCTAGATAATCTGGATGGGACTGACTCAGTCAGTTGTAGGGCCGTAAGCACAGAGTTCAGGGTTCTCTGAAGAAGGAGTTCTGCCTGCGGAGTGAACTGTAGCTCCTCCCTGAGAGTTTCCGGTCTGCCTCTCCTCATAGCCTGTTCTTATTCATTAGGACTTGCCTCACCACTCCCACAATTGGGCAAGCAAATTCCTTACAAAAGTCTTTTTCACTTTGATAGATAAGTAGGTAGACAGACAGACAGATGGAGATATAGATGAATGAACAAGTGAATTAATGGGCTTCTCCATGCATAGTGGGTTCTCTGTCACTGATGAATGTAAGAGAGGGCTAGAGGGCCATTTGCACATGCTGTGGAGGGGATTCTAAGAGCATGTGTGATTCACTCTGAGGGCCTTAAATTTCTTTCCAATGGAAGTTCTGGATGTCATTTCCAATTGCTCCCATTAACAGTTGTAGGACATTGAGGCTCAGACTAAGGAGGCAGGTCAAGTAACAAAGAATAAACAGAAAATCATGGCCCCCAAATGTTAATATTTTCCTAGAGAATCTAAATGCTGCTTTCTGTAGAGTATGTGATAAGGGCTAAGCTTAGATTTCTGCTCCTGGCATTATGGTATTCTACATACTCTCAACAGTCCTACTTCAAAACTACTATATACTAGGTAAAGCATTCCATTTAAAGGTTTTGCTGAGTTTTCACCAAGTAAAAAGACAATTTCAACACGTTATCAACCCTTCCCTAAATCAAAGGAGTCAAAAATAAAAGAAACTGTTATTTTATTTCTTTTTTTAGCTTATTAATTTATTTAAAGATTTTATTTATTTATTTTTAGAGAGGAGAAGGGAGGGAGAAAGAGAGGGAGAGAAACATCAATGTGCAGTTGTCTCCAGTGCGCCCCCTATTGGGGACCTGGCGTACAGCCCAGGCATGTGCTCTAGACTGGGAATCTAACCAGTGACTCTGGTTCACAGGCCAGCACTAAATCCACTGAGCCACAGCAGCCAGGTTTATTTCTTCTGAAATAAAAATGTTTCAGGCCAGTGGCCTTGAAAGGAGATCATGATGACTGCCAGGGACCTTGAAAGGAGATCAAAGTTGTCCCAAGCAGGAGCAAGCGTAACTCCTCCTTGGAATAACATATCCCAATAAAGGTCTCCAGTATTTCAACAGATTAAGATTAGTCAAATGTGGCCTGTCTATTGAAGTTTAGCAGATGCCTAGAGAAATAATATGTTGCTGGGGGAATTACGCAGAATGCAGCAGAGAGAGTCAGGAGAAAATACGAAGAGTGGTAAAGAGATAGGAAAGATACATGAGTATACCTAATATGCACAATTGGAATAATGGAATGAAAGAAGAAAGAAAATGCAGGAGAAACATTTGAAAAGAAAATGACTTAATTTTCTAGAACTAATGAAAGATACAAATTCACAGATGTAGAAGGCATAAAATTTATCAAGCTGAATCAATTAAAAAAAACTTATATCTCATAATGATACCATGAAAATATACAACACCAATGGTTAAGAGAAGATCTTAAAGTTACCAAGGGGGAAAAAAAAGACCGATCACCTGTGGAGGAATGACAAATAGATGGATAGAAGAACCAATGGAAGCCAGAACGTGGTGAAATGGTAACTTTAAATGCTAAGAAGACATAAATCTTAAGCTAGATATATGTGCCCAGGTAAATGATCTTAGAATGAGGATAAAATACAACTTTAGAGAAACAAGGGCTGAGTTTACTAAAGACTGAGCAGTATAGTCCTTAAGTAATGGAACTTTAAAGTAGAGATTCATTAGGAAAGAAACTGATATTAGAGAAAAGGTGTAAGACATAATAAATGGAAAAAGTGGGTAACTCAACCAAAATTATATATGTATATAACTAGTAAAGTATTATTTGAGGAGTTATAAAGAATCAAACTAAAATAGTAAGCAAAAAACAGTAGACAGTATGTTGGGAGGTGATCAAAGTTAATATATCACGCAGTTCTTGTTTTACTTTGGTATTAAAATATTAACATTATACTTCATTAAATTTGTGTTATAAATGGAAACTACTTAAGGATATGTGTGTTCTAAAGCAGTAAGGGGTGAGGGAAGTAGAATAGATAAGTAAATAAATCAACAAACAAACTCTCTCAATCAAAAAACAAAAAAGTAAGGAAAAAAGGATTTGAAAAGCATGACAAATAAAAAGCAAAAAATATGGTAAAACAAATTCAACCTCTCCAGTTAACATGAATGAGGTAAAAGATAGGAGATATCAGACTTCCAGTTGCATGATTATAGGAGATAAACATAAAATACTAGGATACAGAAAGGCTGAAAGTAAATGGATAAAAGTATATCTGCTGAATATAAACCAAGACAAATAGAGGATAAGTATGTAATGTAAGGGGGGAAATAATATTCAGAACACAGAAGTTTATATAATGATAAAAATTCTTCACCAGAAACTTACAACAGTCCTTAACATATATGCATATAATTAAATATATAATATTATACATATATCTCAATAATTTTAAATATGTAAGGTAACATTTAGTCAAAATACATTGAGAAATTGGCAATTACACCATCATCATGAGAGAATCAACATACATCTCTTAATAATTCACAGGTCAAACAAAAACCTCACCAAAAATGGTAAAATTTAGAAGACCTAAACAACACTTGACAGCTTTATTTAAAAAACATGGACTATAAATTCTTCTACCCACTCAATTAGCAAATATACATTCTTCTCACAAAACCATGAATTATTTACAAACCTGACCATGTACTAATCTATATAAAACAAATCTCACAGCATTAAACACAGCTGATGTCATTGTGACCAAGTTGTGTGACCCAAAAGCAATTAAATTATAAATAAATAAAAAATATATATAAACCAAATCCTTGTGCACTTAAAATAAAAAATAGAATACTTCTAAATAACTCATAGGACAAAAACTAGAATGAATAAAAATATATACGCAATATTAAGAACTGAGTAATAATTAAAATCCTACATATAAAAATGTGCAGGTTGCCCGGGCCAGGTGGCTTAGTCTGTTAGAGTGCTGTCCCATACACCAAAAGGTTGTGGGTTTGATCCCCAGTTGGGGCTCACTGGGGAGGCAGCCGATTAATGTTTCTTTCTCATATTAACATTCTCTTCTCATTCTTTCTCTGTCTCTCTCTCTCCCTTCCACTCTCTCTAAAATCAATGATCATATCCTTGGGTGAGGATTTTAAGAAAATGTGTGGGTTGCAGCTAATGGGCAACTAGAGAACACATTTTAGCTTTCAATATCTACATTAGAAAAGAAGACTTAAAATGAACAAGCTAGCTATTGGATTTAGAAGTTAGAAAAATATAGAATAAATCAGAAAGTACAAAGATAGAAATAAGTAAGATAAAATCTCATATTAGATTTTGTACTTTCTGATAGAAGGAAAAAAATAACAAAGACAAAAGTTAGTTCTTGAAAAGATCAATAAATAGAATTGTCAGAGTTGGTCAAGAAAATGAGATAGTAAGCACCACTGAAAATAGTGTGAATGAAGGCCAAGACATACAAGACACGTAGTTACAGATACGGCATCGTACAGTTTGACAACTGTATGATAACTATGCCAACCTCAGCAAGTAGCTTTGGTTATTATCCCTATTTTGCAAATAAGGAAGCTAAGGCTAATCACATGCCTCTTACCTTATGGACTTTATGACTTGATCCAGGACAAGCAGGGAATACATTCCAATTCCAATCACAATATTTTGCCTATAAATAACAAGCAACCCCTCCCCCCAAATTATCCAGCCAAAACTTATATAATGAAGCTAAAAGTTGTAAGAAGGATCCTAAAATTACTTTTGGAAATATTTGAACTGACATGGAGCAAGAGAAAGAGTAACAGGACTGGAGAAATGCAACAGAAACCTGCCTCACTTCATCTCATTTCAATAACCTCATGCATTTCAAAGGCAGAAAGCTCTTTACAGTCATTCCCTGTCAAGTCCTCAGACACAGTCAGCTACAAAACCACCCTCCTAACACCTTTCTCTGCAGACTCTGCAGTGCACCAGGATTATGTTTGTTGCATGAAATTATTTAATTTAATGGCTATGCCAATAAGGTCTTATTTGGAGATGGGCACAACATGTAATTTAGTAGAATGCTCCATCCAAAACTCAGACACATTCCTTATAGCCAGAATGGCAGAAGGTACATTTATCTTTAGCAGTTACACTGAATGAAATAATAGAAAATTATTTAATAACATAGTCCTGGCTGGAAGAGAAGCTGGACAGAGACTATAGAGGAAGATGTTATTATGGTCTTTACTGAAGGTCTGGTTGGGCACTACCAGGAGTTCACAAAGCATGCTTACTTAGAATGACAACAACAAGAGGAGGAAGGAAGTGTTCGCTGCACAGCTCCTGTGTGAAAGCATGTTACACCCTTGCATCTACCAACTCTATAGGACCCTTCTGGGGCCAACTCTATTGACCCCATTTATGGATGAAGAAATGGAGGTGGAGAACCTTGCTCAAGCAGTCTCAGGAAATAGAGACAGAATCAGGATTTGATTGTCTTTAAAGGCCGTGCTCAAAAATGATATGTCCTTTACATTACAGAGTACATCTAAAAACTGGGGTATCAGTTTCTCTTCCTCCTTGACATCACTTTCTCACCCAAACTCCCAAATTTGATCCCGATCAAGAAAACTCCTAATCCTGATCAAATTTCCAACCATCAAGGTTTTAAGCCTATTTTTTCCTCTCCACATTCATGTCCCAAATTCTGTCTATTCTATCTCAGAAATGTCTTATATTTGTCCCTTCTTTTTGTATTCCCACTCTCATAACCCAGTCACATGATTTTTCTTCTGGATTATACTAATCTTGTTCTTATAGTCTTCACATGAATTTCAAATGTCCTCAGAAAAGTCCTCCTATAACTGTCATCCCTATTGAAGTGGTGATTCTTTGTCATGCCAGGGAAAAATCAGAATCACCGTGGGTGAGCTGCAGGGTCTATATGTGTGTGTGTGTGTGTGGTGGGAGGCAGGGTGTAGTTTCCCAAATTAGCAGAGCCTCTCTCCTCTCAACCCACTCTTGAGATCCCCTGGTGGGGTACTTCCTCTCCCTTTGCTCCCACTGTAAGAATTACTGTTGTGAGAAGCCTGTGATGCTGATAGAGTTCTTCATGCCTTGTGTGAATGAGGGTTGGAAATACTACACTAAACCATGAACTTCTTGAAGGAACATCTTCTATTTCTGATCTCTAGTGCTTAGCACAGCACTTGACATTCAACAGATGCACAATAAGTATTTGTTTAATATGGTAGCAAATGATTAACTCTTTAAAGGTAGGGACTGTGCAATTTATCATGCATATTTAGCCTGTAGTAAAAAATAAACACATATTTATTGAAATAATAAATAAATGAATAAATAAACAATTATTTTACTAACACATTCAGCAAAATTTGACAATGTTGCATTAGTCGCTTCTTTCTCCTTTGTTCTTTACAAGTAGAATGATGGGGCCCTTTACCACAGACAGCCACCTAGAATTCCAAGATACATTAGAATTTTTAAAGATAATGGAAACTGAAAGCTATTCTCTACATCCCCAAAATGCTAACATAACACATTTACTCATATTAAGGTTAATTAAAAAGAATTGCTTTGCTTTTGCCTGCAATATATCAAATTAGTTTGTGGTAACTCATTGCTGGAACATCATAAGTCCTGATTGGCTGATATGTATATTTTATTAATAAAAATAATGAGACAAATTAGTTAATGCTAAATGAATGCAGGTTATTCGATACAAAAAGTCTTTCCAAGATTGGTCTCTGTAGAAACACATTAAAAGGATGTCTTTTCCTCCCCTCTCTTAGTAAGGAAGTGAACATATAAACAAGGGAGATGTCTAAGTCACCTCAACTGGACTGAGATGTGTCTATGTGTATATATGTACATAGCCTTGACCTTGGATACTGAGACCTGGATTTTAATGTTTTCCCTTAGATTTTGCAAACAGAACTTTAATTAGTTTCCTTATTCTAAAACTCTGGGAGGCAAGTTGTCTTTATTTTCTCCATTTTTGAGAGCTCCTGGGGCCCAGGGAGGTCAGGTGACCCCCCCCCCTGCAGTGAGGGACCACAGAACCAGAACGAACACTCTCCCCTCTCAGTCCCAAACCAACCCCTTAATTCACATGGATATTCTTTCTTCTTGATGTACTGGTGAGGAAACAACTAATAATGATTCTTCAATGACTTGTTCAATAAATATTTATTGTGTACATACTGTGTGCCATTTGGGCTAAGAGAACGCCAGCTAGGACACTGGCAGATCAGCAGAGGACACAGGAGGGGACACTTGAAGATGACCCCAAGGAATCCCAAAGGGAGCCCTAGTCTATCCACAGTCACCCCTCCAGTCACATGCACTCTTACCCACTTCCCCAAATTTCAACGGCTCTCCGTTACTTGGTAGAGTTCAAATTTTTTAAAAACAAATAGTTTAAGTATTATATTTGTTTCCAACTAAGCTTGTTAACATTATATAATAAAATTGTACAAAGAATAATGTTGAAGTTTTTGGTTAGATTTAAGTTAAAGACATTTATTGATAAGCAATTTCCCAATGTGAATATTCTAGATATTTCTCCCAGCCAGCTGATCAGAACTGTCTCTGAATATTACCTTTCTTTGGAGAGTATCAGCATACATTTACATTACACTCAGAATTATTCAAACAAAAACAATATGAATAGAACTTTCCTTTCCAAAAACAATAAGTGAAACATGGCATTTTATAAAATGTGGTCCTGAACAAGTGACAATAAAAAATAAATATACACTTAACTTCCACCTCCTCAAAACAGAGGCTACTTTCTGTTCCTCTGCCTTGGAAAGAGGGTGAAGAACAGTCTGTAAGCAGCTTCAGGCACAGGGCTGCCAAAACAAAGCCCAAGCAGTTGAACATGGATGCCCTTGAAAGAATTTGTGAGAACGTGACCACATGATCCAAACCTATTTGTAATAATGATACAAAGGTAAGGTGGCTCCTCCCAAGGAGCAGTGCTGCTGGCCTTGTCCTTGCCTCGTACTTACCTGTTCTATAGGCCCAAGTAAACTCGGATGCTCCTGCAGGGGAGACTATTTTTTTTGGAGGTTCTGTGTCCAGGGAGCTCTTTGTGTGAATGAGGTGAGCACAGACTCCATGTGGGTATTTTAAGCCTTGGGGTCAAAGTATCTTTCTAACGGAGCTAGGAAGAGTCCATGTGTCAAATGGCCCATCTCCAGTTCATTCTAATTCCTCACTGAGCATTTATAGGCCCAGAACCACAGACTTTTGCTATGTCATGATAATCACGTCTAAGGCATCCCTCACTGCTGTGCAGGACAGAGGATGCAGAGCTGGTGGTGGGGTCAGCATCTGAAGCAGGGGAATGGGACCCGGCAGAGGGGTGCAGTGCTGCCACTTCAGGGGACCTGCTCAGCAGCGCCACCTGGAGCTCCACGCTCCGCTTCAGCATTGCCCCACATGTGCAACTGGTGCACCAGGGACCGGGAGCAGACGTGGTTGTAACTGCAGCCCAGCCTCCTGCTCCTCGGTGGAACTCTCAAGCTAAGCTGACTCCAGTGGTGCTCCAGCACCTGGCCCAAATATTTTTAGTCTTGGTGCTTTACGCACCTGGTGATTGGGCCAGCCTACTCTTCCTTCGTGTTTCTTTATGCCCCTTCATGTTCCAGTCATTAGGGTTTGTGACTTTTTCTTAAAACATCATCCGCGTGCTCATCAATGTTCCTGTTTACCCTGTTCTCTCTGGTTAGAACAGCTCAATACTCAGCCTCCAACTACTGAAACTTAAACCATTTTCAGTGATACGGTTTTCCCTGTTTCTGTGTCTGTAAAGTAGTTTGCTTTCCTCCTTTCTGTATTTTAGTTGTTTATACGTCTGTCTCTCCCACTAGACACACCTCCCAGAAACAGAATCAAACCTCACTCATTGATATGTAATAGTGACGGCCTCCATGAATCCCGTATGTTGACCCTGACTTTGTTCCAAGCATTGGTAACAAATACAATATATACCTTATCTTATTTAATACTTATAGCAACCCACAGGGAAAATGTTATAGTTCAGAGGCCCTGTGCAGATCCGTCTTAGAACCCTCCTCCAGGACTCCAACCTCAACATGCACCCATATCAACCAAGAAAGATGAACAGCAAAGCCGAGAGCTAGGAGCTCTCCTCCTCTGTCTACATTTTGTTGAAGCATTACTCATCAGAAGGTATTACTCATGAAAGGCCTAGGAGGATCTTTGGGTAGGTTGAGAAAAGCGGTCTCATGCATGCAACCCTTCAGCTCCCTCTCAGTCACACAAAAGTGGGCCTTGGGACTGGGTCACACTTAACTGAGAGATGTAGAGGCCGCACAGCCTGTGCTGGGCTTCTCACCTTGTGTGGGAATACCTTTCCCTGTTCCGAACTCAATGTGTGGTCTGCTGTTCCATTAAAGCGCATGCGCAGTTGGACCTCAGGCATTCCCCAGCTCTCTTATTTCAGACTGCCTGGGGGTGAGGTTTGGGGATTTTCTATTGCAGTAGGAAGTGAAATGCGTGCAGCTACACCTCCTGTATTGGTGGAGAAGGGGGTCTGCTAGCCACCAAGGACCGATGCATCAAAAGAGGCCGTATTTTGTGCATTCTTTCTCTCCTTTTGCTCTAAGTAAACCCTATGCCATGTGAGTCTGTTGTGCTTGTTGTCTATTCTCAGCAACCTTGACTCCTGCACTGGTCTCTTCCCTAGGTGGTGTTTCTCTGCATTTTAACCTTGGCTGCACGGCTTGGCCACCTGCTGAATGGTGAAGCAGGGTACCTTCAGCAGATAGAGAGAAACTGGGCTCCAAACAAGGTAGACACTTGGGAGCTTTGCAGTAAGAGAAAGAATTAAAGAATGGTATATGAGAACATGCTTCACTTTCACCAAAGGAAAATTGGGAGTTCTCTTTGAAGAATAAGAGGAATATACTTGTGTTTCCTCTGATACATATGTTTCCTCTTATACTCATGTCCACTTTTATATTTATGTTTACTCTCTTTCTGGGATTATTGTGTGCTCCGAATACATCTTTGTGATGAAACTGTGAGGGTATCTGTGATTGTCAGAGATTGCTAAATGAATTTATAATTTTTCATAGACTTCCAAGTGAATGTGCTTCATCAGCTAGTTTCTTTCCCTCATCCCAATGATCTACAAGAAGTCCAACTAGCAGCACCACAGAACAGTCATAGTGGCAAACCCTTCGGAAGAACGGAACCCCAGGCTTTCTGCAAGGCTACTGTGTGCCTGGTGGCATAGCCGATTGCTGTTTTTTAGATGCGAAATTGTGTCGACAGGACAAAAATAATTTATGCCCAAAGTCGGACTTGAAAACTGAGGCATGAGGTAGGTGAGTGATTTTCTCCTGGTCACATAACTCATCATGGAGGGAGGGGCGGGGGGAGGCATGTGCTGGACTCCCTGCAGAGTGCGTGTGGGGTGGGGATCACACTCTTTTTCCAAACTCCAGTCATAACAGAGGAAACGTGCTCAGTATTCACTACACAGTCTGGGCTTATAGCTAATGAACCTTGTTGTTTTTTTGTCTACTGAGTTTCAATATCATACTACCAACATCTACTTTATTGGTTTAAATTATTCAGCTCTTAATTACCATTTTATGAATGTTTAATTTTTGCCCTGCTATTGTCACAGAGAATGCATGCCCTCACGTCAGTGGACTGTGGCCCTGAAATGTGGTCCCACTTTCATTTTGGCAGCAAGAGCACTGGTTTCACGGAGGCCCTAAGCATGACCCAGTCTTTGCTGAAGGCGTCCCCAAAGCTACACACTTTCCTCCGTACCTAAGGCTCAGTATTTAAGGCAGGCAGCTGTTAGTTCTGGCCCGTCTAGGGCAGTAGAACTCTTAAAATAATTTTCAGGGAATCTGAAGTCATTTTAAGAAATGAAAAATTTGGCTTTTCATTTCTTTCTATGTGTGTGTGTGTGTGTATATGTGTGTGTATGTATGTATATATGTGTGTAAATATATACATACACACATATATACACACACATATATATTCCATTTTCCTTAGGATGGTACGGCAGTGAAATGTTTCACTACAACAGGAGGAGATCTCTGCTATATATTACCAATGATCTTGTGTATCTCCATCATTTGTAGAAGTTCAAAGTCCTTCTGGATCTGCTGTCCACACAATGAAAACCCAGGGATCACCTTAGGTTTCTTCCTGTCCAACTCTTTTTCCACACTTGGACAATGGTAAGACTCTTAATTCTGTCTTTGATATCTTTCAAATCTGTCTCCTCCTCATTCCCGCTGCCATTTTCCTGGTTCTTGCTGTCATCGCTTACTTCCCAGCCCATTGCCCTAGCCACACAGCAGGCTTTTCCCTTGTGGTGATCCCTCCAACTCATCTTCCACATGATCAGCAAAGTGATCTAACACCTCCCACTGACCACGTACGTTCTCTGCTTAGAACCCTTCTCTGACCTCTTGAACTTTTTGATGGAAAAGTCCATAACCACGAACGAAAAGAAAGCACGCCCCAGGGGTTTGTTTTAGTCTCAGCTGGCCTATCACAAGTGCAAGGTTTCTTTATAGTCTCTTAAAAAGTTCATCTTAAAAATTGTCAAGAATTTCACATCCCATTAACTACATGCTTTTAATATAAAAACCGTGTGTTTTACTGCTACCCACTAAAACCTTTGAGTAACCTGGCACTCTAGGAAGATGTTCCAAATCTATTCCTGGGCTTGCAAACCCCTTCGAGAGACTACCTCATCTTCTCATATTCTCAAGTATCTGTTATTAGGAAAAGCTCTATGAAACTATTAATAGGTAACTGAATATGAAGGATGCAGCCATTTACTGAGTGCCAAAATGACTGGCACTCTTAGATCCTTTCCTTGAAGATCTCACTTGTTGTCTCACCGCTCTCGGGTGGTGGGAGTGTTATTTTACAGATGGGGCAGTTAGGTTTAAACACTTTGCACAGAGAAAGCACAGGAGGGAAATACAGCAAATAACTAACAGTGATTCTAGCTGTTTTTAATTTTTGTTTTTAATAACTTTTTCTCTAACCTTTCCACAATGACCATGAATTGTTCATCCTAACATGAACTATATGAAAAGATTAAATGAGATAATCCATCTGAGAGTCCTTAGCACAGTGCTTGATACATCAATTTTATTCTCATTCCTTATTGATTTTGTATCCATCACAGCATGCAGCGCCCACACATCTGACAGAGCCAAGAAACCCCGGTTCGACTCATGTGGATTAACAATTCAACTAAATATTATTTTAATGTTATTTTTCCCAAATAGCAAATATACAACTACAAATTGCATGCACACAAGATAGTCTGGTTAAAATATATCTCTTTAAAATGAGTTTAAGGTTTTGGCTATCCAGTCCAGGTATAGTTCACATTTATTAAGTGTTTACTACGTGAAAGGTCCTATGCTTTGTACTTTAAAGGCATTTTTTAGCCACATTAAACACTTTATGAGCTGGGTGATACTATTATTCCCTAGTCATAGAGAAATAAACAACATGTCCAAGGTTACTTGAATGAATGGAAGAACCAAGGATCACACTTGGTTTTGTCTGACTTCAAATTCCTCCTTGAAAATTCCAATGCTATGCTGCCAGGCCAGCCTTGTTTCCATTTCCACATGGGCATTTCAAATTTTCAACAAGCTCCTAGTTCTTGTATGCCTACTATGTACCCGACACTTTGATTCACCTTATTCTATCCATCTAATACAATCTACTGCATTGGGTCCTTTTACATAGGAGAAACAGGTTAAACAATTTGCCTGAAGTCTCCCTGTATGGTGCAGAGCTGGAATTTAAAACCAGTTCCAACCCAAGAGCCCACAGTTTTTTGCTGCCTCTGCTATTTGTTCAGGCCCATAAAAGCCCCAGTATGTTCAGCACATGCACCAGATCCTTAAACACAGTTCTAACAGAATGCCAAGCCAAGCACCGATTTGCCTTCAGCAAAACTCAGCTTCAACTCTGCCTGCAGAGGCTTTCAGAACCTGTGCAAGTGCTGGGGCTGCTCAGAAGCAGTTCATTTGTTTCTAGTCACTGCAGTTCCTGTCCACTGCGAGGTTTATGGCCACTCCGTCCACTTTGGGGGCCGCTGCTCGCTGAGCATGTCTGTTTCACTACAGTAGGCAAATGGACTGTGATACTCTGCTTCTGTACTGATAGGCAATACATCCCTGTCCGAGAAAATGGCCCTGAATCCCAACTACAATTTATAGACCCTGGTTCCACTGGGCTGAAATAGAAGATAAATAGGCCCACAGGAAGTTATTTGTTGGGAACTTGGTAGCTGGATGCGGATGCTCATGGCCCTGTCCAAGCTCATGAGTCCACTCAGGGGCTTCTTGTCTCCCAGGAAGTTGATGAGGCCACATCAGGGAAGATGCTGGTTGAGAAGGTTGGGGGGCAGCTACATGGGAGAAAAGGAGGACTCGGAAGTGGTCAGGTTTCTAAGTGGATGAATCAGGCTTTTACCTGCCTACCCAGTGCCTTTTCTGTAGAGTGCTCCTGAGATAAGTACAACAGGACATGCTCAGACCTGTCCAGTCCTTCCTGAGGCCATTTGGACCAGGGCCCCTGGTGAGAGGTGATGGGAGTGGAAGGATGTGATCTGGGATCTCTGCCCTAGACCTGCTAATTAGCGAAACTCAGCCCACAGAGTTGTGTCAGTCTTGCAGATGGGTTTCTATCTCAGTTCCTAACATGCACATTAGCTCCCTCACTGGAATAGAACCTTACTCTGGGCGCAGACATGCCCTGCTTGACTCAACCCACATTTTCTTCTCACACATGGCCCCAGGAAAGCCTTCTGCTCCAAGCCATATTGCCTACTTAGTCAAGAGTGTTACCCACCTGTCTAAGGTACACTGCTTGTCCAAGCTTCCCACGGCCACGTCCTACCTCAAATTCCTAACCCTATCCTGGATCTGGATATTTCTCAGTCAAGTTCTGATTTGATATATGCCCTTGGGCATTATTTTATGTTGCTAGTTACCTTTAGTCTTTCTACATATCTGTCCCCTTATCTTGTCTTCATCCACTTTTCACTGTACTTTTTCATGGACTACTAAGTACACTTTGAAATTAAGCCCACAGATTGATAAAAGTCTCCCAAATAGAGTATTTGGAACATGTGGGAAGAACGTATTTTTATGACATTTGAGTTTGGGTCCATATACTCCCACAGGCAGGCACAAACTGCTGTTAGGTATTTTATTGTTTTAGGCTAAGCAGAGATACATGAGAAATATATAAAATTGATGCTTTTTTTCAAGAAAGAAGAGTACTACCCAAAATGAATAAGTTCAACAGCAATGCAAATCAGTAAATGTAATGTATCTACATTTCATGGGAAAAAAATCTTGAATCAAGTATAATAAGACCCAAGTTCAAGTCCAGATTTTTCCATTATTATGTATATGATATTCTCCAAATTACTTAATCTCTGAAACTGATGCCTCAGTTTCATCATCTACAGATATGCGTGGAATACGTCTTTCTCTAATTGGTTGTTATGAGAATCAAAGGAGGTAATAGTTGTTGTAATTACTGTGGTAGAAAAAACTATATAAACTATGAATCCTATACAAATGAAATTTATGCATATTATCCTCTGTGTAATAGTAGATAACAAAAATAGAATTATAGTAATATATGCCACAAGAGTTTATGTAATGAGGAAAATAGAATTAGGTAAGTTCCTTTGTTCAAAAACTATTTACTGAACACCTACTAGGCACCAATTCTCTTCTGTCGAGAAGCATATCATGAAAAGACTATCTAAGGTTGATGCTGAGGGAGAGAGGGGAACACCAGTGGAGTGAGGTGGTAGTGTTGTTTTATATAAAATGGTCATGGAAAGTCTCTTAGTGGGTGATATTGGAACAGCAATTGGAATGCCACGTGGGAGGAAGCCATGAGGATGACTGGGAAAGAACACTCTGGGCACAGCAAGGAGCTAGAGGGAGTTTGCATGTCCCAAGCACAGCATGGAGGCCCAAATGTCTGCAGAGTAGGTGGGGACAATCGCAGAGAGATAATGTGGAGCTGGGGGCAGGGGCTGGCTCACCTAACACCTTGTGGATCATGCTAAAACCTTCGGATTTATGTTGAGTTATCATTCTTGAGAGTTTCTTGTAGCAGATTGGCCAGATATGAATCGCATTTTTAAAGAACCACCTTGAACAGGTTTGTAGAGAGGTTATAGGGGACCAAGGACTGAAACAGATTCTTGTTTGAACAAGGATTGTGTGAGGTGGCTGGATCCTGGGTTACACTGCAAATTGAGCTAACAGAATCTGTGGATGATTGGATGTGTGTTGTGAAAGAGAGAGATGAAACAAGTATGACTCCATTGTTGCTGTACTGAGACCCTGAGAAGGGAGACGATGGGCCGCAGAGCAGGTTTGGTGGTGACGCAAGTGGAACTCAATAGCACAATTTGAGATATGGCAAATCCGAGGTGACTTTATGTTATCCAAGTCAGAATACTGCATGAGCAATTGGGTTTATGGATCTAGAGTTCAGGGGAGAGGCCCAGGCTGGAGATTTGCATGTGCGAATCATCAGCTGTAGATGGCATTTAAAACTATGGGATTCCTGGGGAGGGGGAGGGGACTGTGGGGAGAAGGGTTTTCAGAAACTACTATAAAGGACACAAGGACAAAACCAAGGGGGAGGGTGGAAGCAAGGAAGGGAAGTGGGTTTGGATCGGGTGTGGGGAGGAGAGGGAAGAAAATGCAGACAACTGTAACTGAAGAACAATAAAGTAATTAAAAAAACAAACAAACTGTGGGATTCCATAAGTGCATCTAAAGATGAAGTGTAGAGAAAGAAGCAGTTGGGGCCTGAGCACCACAAGTATAAAGATATAGGAGGTGAGGAGGATCCAGCAAAGACGAGGGATTATAAACAGGCAGCCACAAAGAGGCGGTGAGGGTTGAGCTCAACTTCCGTGAACATTATGTGCTGACATCTCCTGCATGAACACGTACTCTGAGCCCCCACAGGCTCGGTGCTTGGCTTCCATTCCTTTACCAGAGAACTAGCACACACACACACACACAAAGGTATTGCTGCCCTCATTTTACAGTGAGGGAACCCAGTCTCAGAGAAGTGACATAACTTGACCAAGGGTATACACTGGGAAAGGGAAGAAACAGGATTTAAATTCAGATTTATCTGGCGGGGTAGAATTTGAAGGATGTTAAGAGGAAAAAACAGTCACTAGGACCTGGCGCTTGGCACTTGTGACACCAAGGTCTCAGGCATCATGCTGGGCATGTTTACATATCAGGATTCACTTAATCCTCACAATATCCCCAGACGTCAAAATGATTATCTCTGCTGTTCAAGTTGAGGAAATTAAGATGCAGAAGCTTACATAACTTGCTCAAGGTCTCACAGTAGTGGAGCCAGGCCTCTATGATTACCAACACCATTTTCTCTTTATTACTCTCTCCTCATGCTGGGAGCAGTAGAGAAAATGGCATGAATTTGCACTTCCACGCGGACCTGGCAAGGTACAGGAAATGCAAGATAGGCTCACCAAACTGTGCAAAAGCAGTCCATGTCCCAAAGTTTCTTCCCACTCTTTCCTCTGCTCACTGAAGGCCTCGCTCCACCAGAAATTACTCTATACTGCACTGGCACCCCGAATACATGCAGGAAAGGGAGAGACAGCTCATCTGCCAGGACTCCTTGATAGCTGATTTGCTAATTGGGACATGCATTCACAAAAGTACTATGATTTGATGTAAACTCAATTATCTGGCACTTACAACCCAAATTAGAGAGTCAATGTGCCAGGCTGGCACTGGAGAGCTGTCTACCTTCCCGTCATGGTAAAAGACCTAGAGTTTCCAGAATAGGTAGGAAGCAAAGTGTCTCTGTGACTACTATGTGTGGACCTGCTACTATGTTCCAGGTACTATGATAACTAGAAGTGTGTGTGTGCTGTGTGTCTGTGTGTGCATACATGCAGGTGGGCACACACTACAATCACAGGGAGAATCACAGGGAAAATCCCAATTTTATAGATGAAGAAACTAAAGTCAAGCAACTCAAGTAAAGTATATGTCTCAAGTACATATTATTCAGTGATCCAGGTATACCAGACCCAAAAGCCCACACCCTAGAGTGACAATAGAATTATTTTCATTTCCTTCTTTCCTTCTTCTCTTCCCTCCTTCCTTCCTCCCTTCCTCTGTCCCTCTCTCCCTCCCTCCTTTCTATTTTTATTTGAATATTGAACAAAACAAAAGGAGAGTAAAGAACCTAGGAGAGAGGATGCTCTCAGAATCATCCAATGGGGTTATTTTAGGAAGAATGAAAAATACCTAGATGGACCTTTGGAGTAGGGCTTCTGGGAATTTAAAAAATATATACATAAGAAAATGAGGGGGTATTTATATAGTAGAAAGGTACTGAAGACATGCTAGCACCAAAACAAGCCTTTCTCTCTGATACAATCAGAGGGCATAAAAGAGAATTTAAACAGGGTTTTAACATGTAAATTAATCTGCCCTCTCCCTAAGGGCATCTCTTCCAAAGGAAACACTGATCTTGTCCATCACTTTCAGCAGAGGCTGTCCCTTGCTGAAAGGAACAAGCCAAATAATGTCAGGACCAAACTGAGATGCAGCACTTTCAACCACATGAATTTACTTCACCCCACCACATACATTAACCATACCTACTTCCATTGGCCCCCATTTTTATCCTTTCAGGGCTTGAACAGGGATTCAGCAAGTCAAAACAAGCTAATTGTACTCTTTCTTCAGTTGTGAAGTGACAGAGGAGGCAGCGCCCCACACTCTCCATCCTGGCAAAAATGTTCCAGATGGAGACTGGATTTAGCCCTTTCCCATTTTTTTGTTTATTTTGTCATCCCAGAGGTTTTATTTCCTTTCCATACTAAGCCTTGGTCTTCAGGCCCCTTCCTGAACTGCTGTCTTGTTTGCATTCTCAGGTTTGTTTACATAGCTTGCTTGAGGTTCTTTTTCCCGTCAACATTCCTAATCAAGAGTTCTTACCCTGGGGCTGCAAACCACCTCATCTTCAGGATGGAAGGCAGTGTGGTAGTGGGGAATAAAGAGTAAGTTTAGTGTCAGGAGTCCTGGGTTGGCAACTCAACTCTTCCAGGAGAGAGAGAGAAAATGTATGAGACCACGGGGAGTCACTGTCTTTCTGATCCTTTCCCTCATTCCAAATTGAGACTCAGTGCCCTCTGAGCTTGTCTAAACCATTGCAACTTGTGAGGATTTGGTCATCCTTTGCATCAAATTCTCCTATTATCTGTCATTGATTGAGTCTATCAGAACCTGCTCACTTTGCCTGCACAATTAATCCAGTAAGGATCCAGGAAGACATTACCTCCACCAATCAGACCAGGAAATTGAGGCTCCTGAAAGGTGACCTGATGAGGTAAGACTGGGAAATTTCTTAGACACTAAAAGGCCATGCAAATATAAGGTGGTGGATGAAGTATCCCTTTTCTTATTTCATAATGCAATTAATATTTACTCAGTAAAGAATGCATAGTAAATCTTGGGCTATACCATTTTATATCCTGGATGCGAGAAAAACAAGGCACCTACCTGCCCTCAGAAAGTATACACTCTGGCCAGAGTGCTAGGAAGCATCTGGGACTTCATACAATTTACTGCACAATACATCCTACTATGTAACAGGAGAGTACAACCTTTACTCTAGTTGCTGACTAGCCTGGTCCAAGTAGTTGTGAGACTGAATAGGTGTGGGGAAGGCTCTAAATGCTCAGGTCCAAGTTTTCACATCTGAGTGATATTTTAAAGTATTTCTCTTCCAAGGTTATTGTGGAAATGAATTTTATGTGTAGATGTAATGTGATGCAGTATAAAGAACATGAGTTTTCTGGAGTTAAAGAAGAGTTTGTTTGAATATTGAACCCACCATTAAGTCTGAAGCTATGACTATGGACAACTTTCATCATCTCCGAGGGCCTCATAACACAACTGGGGACAACTCTTATTTGCAGGGTAGCTGATAAAATTAAAGACAGTGCCATAAGCACCTGACACAATACCTGATCTATAACAGGTAGGAATTGAGGTTAGTTTTCTTCATACCTACTCTCAAATCTATTTTCTCTCCCTTTCTTAGAGAGCTCAGGAGAGAAGTGTGTTCTCAGTGATGCAGCTGAAGGCTCAGGGGGAAATAACAGAGGAGGATCTTGAAGGCTCTTGTGTAGGATTTGAATGAGGAAGGGTAAAAAAAGGAGGCATAAGGGAACAATATAAATAAATGGTTAGAAGTGGTGAAATACAAGGACTGCCTGGAGAAAGGATGTCTGTCATTCAGTGTTTGTCGAAATGGGGCTGTAGGGAGCGAAAGAGCAGTGAGGCCTGTGGCTTTTGTGGGAAGACCATTGCTCGTGGTAAAGGTAGAAGACAATCTTCCCATATGGTATCTTAAGAACCTCCACAGGATTCCTGTTTCCATCAGGATAAACACCAACTTCTCAACCTGGCACGCAAGTCTTCTGTGTCCTGGTTCCCAGCTGTAAGATGAGAATAACGAGTAAGCTCATACTTCCCAGGACGGGATGTGCATGAAAAATATTTCTACCCCAAAAAGATAACTGGAATTCAAACATCTAGAATTTAATTGTGTTGAGAGCAGCGGCCTTAGCACCAGCGAGCACTGAGTTCCAGTCCTGACTCTGACAGTTTCTGTCTTTGTGACCTTAGTAAGTTACTTAACTTCTACAAGTCGTAATTTTCCCAAATGAGTAATTCTTCCAGTGTGGCAATAAAATAGGATTTATCTCTTGGGGTGGTTCTTAAGTCTAAATAAAACAATGCCTAAAAGGTATAATATAGGAAGGGCTAAATAAATGATAGCTATTTTTATTTTTAAGAAAGCAAGTTTGTTATGATATCGAAAGAAACAGAAGGATGTATTTTCCCTCTAAGGCTGCTCATAGTGACCACAGCAGAAACAAGGGGGGCATGTCTACTGGCCCCTGGGCTGCCTCTTCCCAGTGATTTCACGTTCAAGAAGACATTGAAGAAAGCAAACGTGCTCAGAGGTACAGAGCTTGTAAGGGATTTAGAAAGTATCCAATTGGGTTCATTCCTCCATCCGTCTATTTGACAAATTGAGAAACCAAGGGTTTAAGAGAGGAAGTTCATTGCCCCTGCCAGGTACCAAGCAAGTTGATAGCAGGGGGAAACATAGAATCCAATCCTCTGATGTCCGAACTTATACTTTTCTTGTATTATTATTATTATTATAACTGGTAGGGTTAGTGGAAACAGAATGTTATAATCTCAAATCTGGCCTCTTTTTTTCTCATTCTGTTGTTCTCATCCTCATTTTGAAAACAAAAGAAAATACAAAGCCCTATGTGTTTTGAGGCTTCACTTGATTGCATTTACAGTAGATGCAAAGCATAAATAAATACAGCAAGTTAAAAATAAACCCCCTGATGTGACTATAACATTTTTTAGCTCTTTTCTTCGATGTTATGGATGGAATAATGCCAACCCTGACTCTGTTAGAAGAGATAAAGCAGGTTCCCAAATTATGTGATTTCATTCAATGTTGTCAATATAACATTGATGAGTTGTCATAGGAACTTAACTCTTATTTATATCAACTATTATGTGGTAAAACTGGTTTTGTTATAGGTCATTTCACTTAAAGTAACAGAATGTTTTGAAGGCAATAAGTGAGGACTTACTATACTCACTGCAATTGAAGAATTAGATGCAAAGAACACTTCCATGCACACTCTCTATCACCATGTCAGTAAAGAGATGAGGAGGGAGATATCTATCTGTTCAGATTAGATAGATAAAGATATCTACAAATATCTTAATAGACAGATGATAGATAGATAGATAGATAGATAGATAGATAGATAGATAGGACAAAATCGTGAATTCCAGGATTGGTATAACTTTTTAAAGTTCATGTACTTATTCATTCAGCAAAAGTGACTTAGTACTTATTTTGTGCCAAGTCCAATTCTGAGCATCACAGAGCTAAAAGTGAATACAACTTGGCCTCTATTTTGAGGGACCTCATAGTCTAGTGGGGGAACAGATAGTTTGGAAACCATGTGGTAAGTTCTAGGACAGGAAAGCCTAGTGGCCTGGGGACATTAATGTAGGTCACCCACCAGGCCTGGAGGGAGAGGGAGGGCACCTAGAGAAGGTGGCTTATGAAGAGTAATGCATTCATTACCTACTTCAGCAACATATGTACTAAAATTAAAATTATACAGAGCTAAGCTGATTAGGATGTTAAATTTCTAGAAAGAGACTGTACGGATAGTTTAGAGAGATATTATTAAGCTTGGGTTCTAGTCCTGGCCCTACCATCCATTACGTAAATGGCCTGAGACAAATTGATTTGCTTCTCTACAGTGCATTTTCTAATTCTGAAAGTCAATAATTTTTCTTAATTGTTTCTAAGCCCCTTTGCATCTCTCTACTTCTGTGGCTTGGTAGAAAGTGTCCAACTTGAGGTCAGGATCATGTCTTAATTGTGTATTTTATTTATGTCATTTATTCCCAGGGCCTGGCACAAGTCTTGGCACTTGAGACAATTTGTGTCTGTGGAGGATAATATAATTTTAAATTGGATGACTTTGATTGAGGCAGTAAATAAAACAGATGATATATTTTCAACTCATGTCCTTCGATTGAAATGTAAAAGCATGCCTTTATTGAGAAAGAGCAGCTAGGAGGAAAACCAGAGGAGTTCTGGAAACCTAGCAACATACTTACTTCAAGTGAAGTGTTTCACAGTGACCAACAGTGTCAAATGATGATGACAGGTTAAATAACATGAGAATGACAACTGACCTGGATTTGGATTTGGTGATGTGGAGGTCACGGATGACCTTGACAAGAGCAGTTGTGTAGAAATGATGAGGGTTAGCACCTGATTGCAGTAGGTTCATGAATGGAGGAGTTGAACAGGAGGCAGTGATTGTAGATAATTCTTTGCTATGATGGTAAGGAGAACCATGGGATGGTAGCCATAGGCAGAGATAATATAAAGAGAGATTGCTTTGGAGATGGAAGGTCATGTCTTTATGCTAAAACATTGAATAGAGGGGAAAAATGTATGCAAAAGACAGAAAACAGAATCATTAGAGTAATATCCTTGAGTAGGCAAAAGTAGATGAAATATAATTTGCAAGTGGCAAGGTTGGCCTTGAATAAGAGCATGGACATATTATCTCCAGTAGTTAGAAGGCTGCCAAGGGCACAAGCGTACCGTCACAAATAGGCAGATTGTTAAGAAAAATCACCCCAAATTTGTAACTAGGCACATGCTATTATTGGGTATCTTTTGGTAAAAACCTGTGTCCAGCAGGTTTTCTGGGAATTACCTGATTTTCTGGGGGCAAACCTTGCTTGACTTTCTGCTTACTATTTATGGATTATGATATTTTACAACTCTGTTTCTTATTAAAAAAAACTTACAGCAATGTAAATAGTTGTTGTCTAAAAGAAATACAAATGACTTTTGTCCTATGGAAAAGATAACCTCACAGTTGTATATATATATATGTATGTATTTTTGTATTGTAGTGTATTAATCAGTTTTGTACCTATCCTAGAAATCTTATTCTAATATATTTAAAAAAATTTTTATTGTTGTTCAGCTACAGTTGTCCCAATTTCCCCCCATTACTCTCCCCTGCCCCACCCGCCCCCACTTCCCACATGCTTCCCACTGTTATCTTTATTCTAATACTTTAAAGCACCTTTCCTGATTAAACATATCAACTCCTTTTCCTCATATGCTCTTTGAACCAGCTTTATCATTTTCCTGGGTCTTTAGTTAACAAATCTTGGACACACGTTTATTCTAAAAACCGATAGCATATTATATTATCTCACTTACATAAAGTTCAAAAAGAGGCAAAAAAACCACCAAACACTATGTAATCACCAGCATAATAGTTACCTTTCAAATGAAGGGTAGTAACTGGTAGGAGGTACGAAAGATGCTTCTAGTGTTCTAGTAATGTTCTGTTTTTTTTTTTTTAAATCTGGGTGAAAGTTACATTAATGTGTTCACTATGTGAAGATATATTGAATTGTTGACAATAGAATATTCATTTTTCTGTGTATATGAGATCTGTCTAGGAAAAGTCCAATCATTGTTAATATAACAAGGATGGTTATATTTGTGTAACATCAATGTAACCTGGCAGCCAAGGAGAGTGGACTGGAATGTGAATGCATGAATAATGACAATTTCATTGAACTAGTCAGTGAGGATGGAAGATGCTGTTGAGTGAGCATGTACTGTGTGGCTGTTGCATTCTAAATGACTGAGCAAGTAGAACAAATAATCTGTACCACATTTTGTATTGAGCTTGAACATTTCTCCATGGAAACTATTCAGATGATTCAGAAGCCTGCAGCTATAGGCAACTGGTGATTGGCAGCTTCATTACAACAACATACCTGCTCATGCATCACATCTTGTGCAGAGTGTTTTGGCGAAACATGAAATTACCCAGGTGATTCACCTCCTCTACAGCCCAGATTTGGTGCCCTGCAACTTCTGGCATCTCCCAAAACTAAAATCCCCTTTGAAAGAAAAGAGATTTCAGACTGCCAATGAGATTCACGAAAATATGAGATGAGGCAGCTGATGGTGATTGAGAGAATTGTGTGAGGTTCCAAGGTGCCTACTTTGAAGGTGACTGAGGTGTCATTGTCTTGTGTACAATGTTTCTTGTATCTTGTATCTTCTTCAGTAAATGTCTCTATTTTTCATCTAATATGGCAGGAAAACTTCTGAACAGACCTCATATATTATTATCAATAAATCATTAAAAAAAACCTTTAAAAAAGCACATGCATTTAGTGGTAAATCATGTCAGTCTTGGAAGCCTATAGAAACATTCTAAATGAAGGAAAACTCGGCAGCAGTGGCGGTGCCAGTGGTAACAGCAGTAGAATACGCCAAGACCCAAATATCCTCCACTGGTGTTCTGGAGCCATAACTGGCTTCACTTGAAGACTCCAGCTGCAAATTCTTTCAGGACAATCATGGCTTTAATGAGGAGAGAGGCTGTCTGTGAGCATGGAATATTTGAGAACAAAAATAAGAAAGAAGCAAAGATTTTCATTCCTGTAAGACAAGGATTAAGAGGGTAAGATTAAAAAAAAAAAATGAACAGTGAGCTGGAGAAATGTCAGAGCAGAATTCCTGGACAGATTTTCACAGGCCTCAAGGCCATGGTGTCACTTGGATGCTTTGTAAAGGTGCTTTCCGCTTGGAGGATGACAAGGATATAGATAGCCTCTTGTCCCCAAAATGGTCTCTTTATGAATGAGAGGTTTTTGTTTTTTAAAAAGTCCTTCTTTGTGAGCAGTAGGATGGCAAAATTGACATTAGGAATATAGGAAAGAATTATTGACAGCATTGTCATTGTCACCATCATTATCATTTTCAAAGGTGTTTACAAAAGATTGGAGTACAGAATGGGAAAGGTCAGTGAGGTTTGAGAATCTACAGCATGGATATTATCAATTGTTTGCCAGCAGAATGACTTAGGAAGCTACAGTTCAGAATACTCTCCTATAAAATGGAAAAACCAGTCAGTCAATGGTTGTTTTCAGTATTAATGAGATTATTCAGGTAAATTTTCTGGCACATGGGAAGTTCTCGTGTAAGGGCAGCCTACACCATAGCTAAGCTAGATTCTCCATGGAAGATTCTATCTGCAGAAGGCCAAGAAGAATAGGAAAATGGAGGAACATAGGAAAACAATTGGGATTCCCCCGAATTAATGACATGGTGGGGAGGAAGGAGCCATTGAGTGACTGGTTCCCAACAGAGATTGGTTGGATAGCCTGGCCTCCCAGGGCGCTAAGCAGTCGCAGATGCCAACCTTTATCGTCACGACAGCGTTTGTGACTACAGTGTTCAAGGGAAGACAAACAGTTACCACATCAGAACCTCAGTGGTAGAGGGATGGGTCTAGGGCTCGAGGCTAATATTCTTGCTGCTAATGGTTCTGTTTGCGGAGCACATGCTTTGTGCAGATCACTGTGATAAGTCCTTTGCAGGCATTACTCCATTTCATCCTCACTGTGACACCTATGAAGTAGGTACTATTGCTGTGTTACAGATGAGAAAACTAAAATTCAGAACATTTAAGTACTTCACTGCGGTAAATACAGTTACGTGGCAGAGTCATGACTCCATGAAGTCTGAATGGCTTTCACTATACTTTGCTAGTCTCCATGGCTACTTTGCTAGTCTTCACGGCTGCCTAGCTTGGAACTTCTCAGGTGAGTTGGGATGAACTGGGACAGGGTGCAAGTGACTGTTACTGCGTCATCACTGTATGTATCATAAGGTATTATATTATTTCCTACAAAATCAGAGACATTGTCTTTTACAATTCCACAGGCACTTCCTAGCTATCAGAGATTTTTTTTTCAACTGTTTTTTGACAAATAGAAGGCCACTATCTTCTATTTTGTACCAATTTATCATACTGCCCAATGAAGGGGCTAAGTATGTGCTATTTTTTCCCTATACTAGGTATTTGTGCTTAAGATAACCCATGAAAACATGCTGTATCTAGAAGTCTTAGTGGAAGAAGCTGTACTGTACCATGATTCCTTCCTCACACTAGCCACAGCCAACTGGCCACTGATAACTGGTTGGCCATGTTAAAGTTATAGGATGAAAGCCTTCAACAAAAATCAGTGATAGCCTTCACTGAACAGTGGCTGGATGACTCATTCATGTTCTCTTTCTTAGTGAATTTGAACTGTGGAAGAGGAAGAGGTAGAAAGAGGAGGTGAGAGAAGGAGAGAGAAAGAGATCAATTCTATTACCTATGGTAGCAGAATCAATTAGTTCAGAGATATAAATGGGCCAAGTCACCATATTTGTGGTGTGGATGCCTGTGCTGTGCCAGACAAGGAGATTAGCTCGGATCTCTCTGAGGAGGTCTCTCTCTCTCCATGAAATATTTTGGGATTTCACACTTTTCCTAAAACTCATGTCTTTAGAGTTCTGCTCTCTCTTTTTCTCAAGTGGCTTCTTCCTCCCAGATTTTAGCCTAACCCTCTAAATTGAAAGCTCTAAGTCATACTGATATCTTATGTATAATCCAGCTCACCCCTTGAAAGCTTGAGCAGACCACACAGAGTTTGAGAAAAATGTCCAAACTAATCATGGACTAATCATGGACTTCTTGGCCCGATTTTGTCTCTCTACTTAGATCTCTACTGAAGACTGTGAGAGAGGCAGAGAATTGGATTTTCCAGGATTTTGTTTCCCGGACAAATGAGATATCATACCATCAGCACAGAGAGGTGAGGTCACTTGTCAAAAGACACATTTGAAATCAGGTCTTTCTGCCTCCCTGGTATTGCTCTTTTTGCAGGACCATGTGGCCTTCCAGTGCTTCCAAATCTTAGCTCCTCACAAGGCTCTAAAAAAGAAACACATTTACGCCCTCTTGTTCTTTGGACAGAGGCTCCATTTCCACCAAGACTAGCACTTTTGGGTGGCTGGTTGGGTCATTTTGTCTTTCTTGTCTTATACTCCCCTGTCATAGTCAAAGTGCCTGACCAATTGGCTCCTTTAGCAGGGTGGGGACCCACAAGGGGAACCTGAGCTGTTCTGACTGGGCTCCCATCTTCTTATAAAGGGATGCCCAAGGCAGGGCTGCTCATATCCAACTAGTTACTAACTGTTGTCATGAAATAATAACATTGATACGATATCTAATGTTGCAGATTCTTTTTGGTTTATAATCACTTTCACATACATATCATTGCAGAGATCAATTCATTCAGGCATTCACTAAACATCTATTTTGAATCAGGTTCCCTGTCAGTTACTGAGGTACAGGTATAATGAGACCAAGAAAAACTGGATTGTCTTTGCAGCAGGCAAATGATTTTCCTAGAGAGAGACCTACTGTGTTGGCTTTTGTTTTGATTAGTTTGCTATGGCAGGGTAGTCCTGGGGAGATCGGATATCTTCTGTTCCCAAGATTTTGGAGAGGTTGATGAAGCTGCTCTGCATGAAACAAGAGCAGGATTGCTGTGCGGAGGAAAGGAGAGAAGGCAAAGAGGAGGAAAACAGAACTGTGGGGCAGGCAGTGAGAGCAGGGCACTGTAGGCTGGGCTGAGGCCTCTCCCCAGGCCTCTGCAGATCTGAAATAAAATTGCTGAATTCATATGGCAGCCGGTCTGAATAAAGATGCAGTCATTTGTGGGACAGGCATAGGGGGTGGATGAATAGCAAGGCAGAGGCAGCGCTGATAATGCTGGGTTTAGAGAAAGGGAGGAGTCCCCAGATTTGGTTTTCAGAGTGAAATGAAAGCCTAGACCATACACTCAGGTAGTTTATGGCCCAGGAGATCCAGCAGATAATCTAGGCACCTGATAACACAGCAGTGAGACTGTAGAACAGAGGTGAGCACAGCGTGCAGATACAGCCCCTACGACAGTCCATTTAAACCCCGCCTTGTGCATGCACAGGACAAGGTGACAGTCACACTGCGCTAGGATGACTGGGGAGCCCCTGGGTGCACAGGGGGAGGGTATTCCAGGGAGATCACGCAGCTTGTGTAAAATTATTAAGACACGAGAACGGAGGCTGTGGGAGGACTCCCTGTGCCCAGAGAGTACAGGACAGGGCGGAGTGGGAGACAATGGCTAGGAAGGTGAACAGCATCCAGATCTCAGGGCAGGGCCTTAAAGTTGGGTGATCGGCCACTACCAGTTTTAGGGACGACAGTTTTGGGCGATAAATTTCTGCTCTGAGAATGTAAAGAAGACGAGGATTGGGGCAGAAGAAATTTAAAGTCCAGGTGAAGTAATAATGTTTTTAGGTAGAATGACCCAACCTTTGCAGGGGGAAGTGGACAGAAGTCCCCTGCTACCCTCTTCCTGGGCTTACTAAGAGCTGAGTCAGGGGCTGACAGACAGACACTGGAGACTGCAATCAGACCCTCTCCTCAGTCCAGGGCCTGTGTGCTGGGAGGGCTGAATTGTCGATGTCCCGTTTGGCAATGGGGTTGTCAAGGAACAAATGCTGTCCCAGGGCATGAGCCCTCTCCTAGGCCAGAGAGACGACCTAGTACTTTCTCATTCCTTTGGACAGCGTGGACCATGGATGTCACCTCCGCCCTACCCTGCAGCTTCTGTTCTCAGATTCAGACATGGATTTAGTAATATATTATGGACCTCACTTGTGACAAATAATTTCATACGGATTAATTAATTTATTCCTTTTCCTTTCAATAACCCTAAGTGATTATTGGCAATTCCTTACAGCTTTTTCTCCATATTAAGAGGTGTAGAATCTGGGATGGAGAAAGGTTATGTGACTCAGTTCAGTAATTGGGTGAGGGAACCGGGGTCTGCACTCAGAAAAATCCAATGCTTCACATTCCATTAGTGCTGATGCTGGCTTGGAGGCAAAGCTGCGCATGCTCTTATTCTGAAGAAGTTCACTGACCAGAGAGGAGACAGGCACACAAATAACCCATTACAACGTACCATTGTAACCCTTATAATTCCAGGATGCAGGTACTATTATTATCCTCATTCACATATAAGGGAACTGAGGCACAGAGAGGTAGAGTCGTTGGCCCCAAGTCACATGGCTAGAAAGTGGAAGGCAAGGATGTGGGTGCGGGCCATTTGGCTCTAAGTCTGTGGCTTTGACAACACCATGGTGCTGCGCTCTGACCTTGAGCTCTTGACATCATGTTACTACTCCCTGCTTCATAAGCCTGAAGCCCCTCTGGGTCCCTCTACCACAGTGGTTCTCAGCCAGAGGGGATTTTCCCACCTGAGGACACTTGGCAATGTTTGGAGACAATTTTGACATTCCCAGCTAGGGAGTGGGGTACTCCTGGCATTTAGTGAATAGAGGTCAGGGATGCTGCTACGCACACTACAACGCACAGGGCAGCCCACCCACAACAAAGCACTTGCCACCACAAAATGCCAACAGTACTGACTTAATAAACCCTGCTCTGAAAGAGTACTTATGAGGCCACTCTAACCGATGGCCTCTTGTCGGTCTTGCTAGATGCTGCGCTCCCTATGCCTAGCACAGAGCTGGGCATGTGGCGAGGATCTATAAGTGTCTGTGGAACAACTGAAGATGTAAATGAACAAAATACACAATTTGTGTTGACTCTGTCATATAATTCTGGCTATGACTTATTCATTCATGGAGGGATTGTTTTTCAAACATCATTACTGTGCCCAGGCTCATAGTCCAGCGGAGCAGAGAGAATCACACAGAACTTGGAGCCATGGCAGGAAGAAGAGGCCTGTAAGACGGGGCGCAGGCTGGACGAAGGCCGTAAGAAGTGTCCCTTTGCAAACAAGGCAGTGGTTTGAGAGCGATAAGGTGCACTTAGATTTTCACTTTGAATTTTTCAGATGTGTGAACTCAATTAACATTTAGAATAAGTTTAGAGATTTAGTGATAATAAGAAGTACCTCCCTCCTCACTTCCCTGCTGCTCTAGTCCAAGATGGGTTTCCCTAGATCCTCCTTATCATGGATATTCAAGATTGGAGCTGGAGTTTACAGACAAAAAAGTACCAACTTGCAGACTACTTAATTAAGGGCCTAGATGAATCACAATGTTATTTATTGCTCCATGATAGTCATTGTTTCATTCCTGTTTTTTGTACAATTATCTTCCCTTTCTCTGCGTGGCTGCTGATTCCTCCAAGTTCCCGCTCTACTTGTGTTGCTGGTTTTCTTTGTCACTAAATATCCTTTGCAGGAAATAGACAAGATATTAAATTACACATAAATAAATGCTGACCCACAGGATATCAAGGCTGAAAGTGCCTGCCTCAGTGGCCCATTTCATTTTACACGTGAGTAAACTGAGCCCTGAGATGCAAAGTGACTTGCCCAAGGGCCAGAGAGTGTCACCGAGAACCCAGGAGGCGGACTTGGACTGTCAGGATATAGCTCACACTGAGATCCCACAGCAACCGACACTTACGAAGTATGCATTTTATTTTTGCCCACAGTGAGTGTCTAATAAACAAACATTTATGAAAGAATACCAAGAAATCTGTTCCTTTATTCATGTACAATGACTTTCAGCTCTGAATCCCTGATGGCTATTTTCCCGTGATGTGTTTGCCTGACTCCTTTCAACAAGACACATGGAATATGGATGGAGGAGAACCGCAGATGAGCAGAGCTTTCTTTCTGTTCTCCTAATCAGAATCAAGTTCATATCTAAGTTTGGGTGTCAGGTGGCATGCGGCAGTTCCATCCAGACTCCTCCTCCTAAAGAGGCGGAGCGGCACAGCAGAAGAAAACAGAGCTTCGGGGGCACAAACCTGACGCTGCATTCTGCCTCCAGCGGTGTCTGGCCTTGGGTGTGTTATCTAAACTCTTAGTACCTCCGTTTTCCTATCGAACAAGAAATGCCCTTGCTCCAAGCCACCCTGCCGTGGTTGCTGTTAGGGCCGAATGAGAATCCTCCTCGCACAGAACATACCGCAGTATGTACAAAGAGCGGGGGCTCCACGCACAGTGGTTATAGAGGCCTCCCAGGTGACCGTATGCGCACGTGGCATCCAGGATTCTTTGTGTCCAGAGGAAAACAGGAAATGTGATTTCCAGCTACTCCAGCTGAGAAAACAGGGTGAAAACTGTTTCTTCATAGAGTGTGTGAGGCCCGTATTGAAATGCTATGTTGAAATGGTGAAATAATAATTGTGATTGCTTATGCTGGTACGATGCTCATTTAATCCTCTCAACAAGTCCTCTGAAATGGCTACTAATATCCTTATTTTGTAAATGCAGAAACTAAAGCTCAGAGTGAAAGTGTGCAGCTCAGGGTCACACAGCATGTACGGGGAGCCACAGAACTCAGCTCTTCTGACAAGTCAATTCTGGAGCATAGTGCCAAGAAGATGCTCCGTCCAGTCCTCCCAAATTTGGTGTCATTCACCTTGTCAGCTTGGCTTAATAAGAATGGAAACTCCAAGTGAGAGGGATAATGTCTCTACTTCCTGGAAAGAAATAAGATTCTTCTGCAACTTAGACAAAGGGAAGTCAGGGTAGTCGGGGAAGTCGGGGATTTTCATTTGCACTGCAGGGTCAGCATGGAGCTTTGAGGAAGAGGCACAGTCCTATCCAGTGTCCGACCCCACATTCCACTGACAGCTTATCACTGCTTCCATGAGAAATGTCTGTTTTTGTAAGACAGGTGATGGTTTGAGATTTTCACTTTAAATGGAAATGAAGGAGGAAAGGGGCTCAGTGCCCAAAACAAAATATCTAAATATCCCTTTCCTTCATTCCCTCTTGTTATTAGCTAGGCTCTCTTTGATTGCTATGCATGTATTTGTAGGTATAAATGAATGGATGGAGATACATACACACACATTTTCTGAGGATGTGTCACATGAATAATATTAACATTTTGTGAATTATGGATGTATAGGAAGAAGAAAGAAAAAATTACCCACGAGCCCAACACTCTTTCACCAGGTTTATATTATGATAAAAAGGCAAGGGAACTAATATATATTGTCTTTAGTAGCTTTAATATCTGTGATATCACACTTAATCCCTAGAGCAGTGCTGGAAGCTACATAACATCTTCCTTCTTATAGGTGTGAAAATTAAAATGTGAAAAGATAGGGCAACTTCTCAAGGTGACACAATTAATCCATGGCAAGACTGGGACTTGACTCCAATGCCCACGATCTTAACCACATCACTCCACTGTGCCTCTTAGGGGTGGCTTTGAAGTCAGAGAAATGTGGGTTGAAACTCCTGTGTAGTCTTACCAGCTGTGTGAATTTGGGAAAATTATTTTTTAAATTTTTAATCCTTACCAGAATACATGCTTATTGGTTCTAGAGAGAGGGGAAGGAGGGAGAGAGAGAGGGAGAGAAACATCAGTTTGAGAGAGAAGCATCCACCAGTTGCCTCTCCTATGTGCTCAGATGGGAGACCCAATCCACAACTCAGGCATATGCCTGGACTGGGTATCGAACTGACAACCTTTTAGTCTACAGGACAGCTCTCCAACCAACTGATCCACACCATCCAGGGCTGGTAAAATTATTTTATATCTCTTAGTCTCAGCTACACTATTAGTTAATTAAGGATAGAATCTGTTGCCTTAAAATAATTTCGTAATAGATGCAGGTTTTTAAAAAGGTAGGCAAAGTATTCAACATAAGGGACAGTGTTTGGGAAGGGAGTAAGTACTGTTTGGTGGCTAACAATGTTGCAGTTGTACTGAGGGAACCTGTCCGTACCAGGCACGTGAGTAGACAGGGCAGGTGAAATGGCATGGGGATGAGGCACCCCAACTTGTTCGCATGGACTCAGACCCTCCTTGGTGCCATCAAAGAAAGAGGAAGCCCATGAAAATGTAAAACGTGAGGCAGCAAATTATGACGGCCTGAAACCCAGGCACTGCTGTGTTGTATGCAGATCAAAGTGAATGCATCTGCAGATAAACATATGGGGAAAATTGGGCCCATAATCCCGGCCATTATGATTACAGTGCCGCCTGTGTGGTAACTGCTCTTAAATATCATATGCTGTTCTTTTCATACTCGGGAAATGGACTGAATGGACCACAAAATGTATTTCAAAAGGCAGGCAATCTGTGGTGAGAATAGAAACCTCCTTTATCTTTGTACAAAGGGGCCTGCATTTCACAAGCGCGGTAAGAGCGGAATGATGATTCTCCTAGGGTGGAATTCTGATTAGAAAATGAACATGATTTGTTTGTTGTGTGTGTGAGTGAGTAGGAAAGAGAAGGGAGGAGAAGGGAGAAGGAATATCCAACTAAGAGAATTCTTTTGTTCCATCAAAGAATAGTGAAGGGCTACCCCACACTGGAAGCTCCTCACTTGTGGGAGGCAATGACTCTTGGTCTAGATTTCTTTCTGAAGGGAGATCAAGGGGTTGAGCAGGTGATGTTTTGTAAGTATTGACGGTATGACAGGCATCATCTGCCTAAGGATGTGCTGTGCCCTATGAGAAATCCTAGGAGAAGAGGGCTTTATATAAGGTTATAAAAATTTGGAAAAGAAATATATTGTACCACCTAAAGGCTCATCACGCATTAGTAACTTTGGATGGTCCTGCAAAAAAATTATTGTTTTCAACTTTTTGCTTTCTAAATATATTTGACCCAAATGCATTTTTTTGTGTTCAACTTCAGGCAGTTGTTGGTGTCTAAGATTCATATCAAAGTGCCAAGAATCAGGAGCCCTGGAGTGCGGTCCTGACTTTGATATTCACTTACCGCGTGATTCTAAGCAAGGGATTCTTTGCCTCAGTTTACTCATTTAGTAAATGGTGATAATCCTTTTGGCTCAACTTATCACACAGTGTTTCTCTGCACATGAAATGCTATCACTGAACACGTCATTACTTTCAAAAGTTAGAAATAATATACTAGTTTATTATATTATCACATTTTTTGGTAATTAGATGATCATAAGAAAGCCTCTAGCAACAACAAAAAATAAACTTGTGGGACTACATGGAACTGAAAGTCTTCTGCACAGCAAAGGAATCAATCAACAAAATAAAAAGGCAACCTACCGAATAGGATAAAGTATTTGTAAATAATGTATCTGATAAGGGACAAATATCTAAAATATATAAACGACTCATACAACTCAATTGCAAAAACAAACAAATCAACAAAAGCAATCAAATTAAAAAATGGGCAGAGGGTCTAAATAAACATTTTTTCTCCAAAGAAGACATACAGATAGTTAATAGGTATATTAAAAGATGCTCAAGATCACCAATCATCAGGGGGATGCAGATCAAAACTACAATGAGATATTACTTACTACATGGTAGAATAATGATTTCCAAAAAGACAAGAAAAGGTTTTGGTGAGGATATGGGGAGAGGGAACCCTTGTTCATTTAACCCAGCAATTCCAATTCTAGGTGTTTATCCAAAGTAAAAAAAAAACACTAACTTAAAAATACATAAGCAGCCCCATGGTCACTGCAGCATCATTTATAATAGCCAAGATATGAAAACAACCTAAATAGCCATGGAGGAATGAATGGATAAAGAAGATGTGATTTATAAACACACACACACACACAGAAACACACAGAAACACAGGAATAAAATCTTGCCATTTGAGAAAACATGAATGAATCTAAAGGGTATTATGCTAAGTGAAATAAGTCAGACAGGGAAGGATAAATACCATATGATTTCATTTATATGTGGAATATAAAATATAAAATAAAATAAAATAAAAATTATGTTCATAGATACAGATAACAGATCGGTGGTTGCCAAGAAGCAGGGAGTGGTAGGCAAGCACAATGGGTAAAGAGAGACAAAATTTACAAGTGCCCAGTTATTAAATAAACAAGTCATGGGGAATGCAACGTAAATGTGGTGACTAAGAGAGTAGATCTCTAAAGTTATCACCTCAAGAAAAACATTCTGCAACCACGTGTGGTGATGGACGTTAACTAGGTTTTTGTGATGATCATTTTTCAATAAATACAAATATCAAATCATTATGCTATATACCTAAAACTAATATAGTGTTGCATCTCAGTTATACCTTAAAAAAAAAAAGCTTTTATTTAATCTCATGTGACAGGGTGGTACTTTTATTACCACAGCAGAGCCCACCTGACCCAGACTGATAGTGATGCTACTGTACTAGTCCCTTAGAGCTTCACTGTCTTCATCTATACAATGCAGATGATTATTAATTCATTGTGGGTTGTTATAAAATAACATGCAAAAAGCCAAGTTTAAACATGGTAGATTTATAAAATATAATCAATTTGTTTCACCTATTAGTATTTTCAAAGACTTAATATTAAACATTATCTATAATGAGTTATCTGAAAGTATACCAAGATTTTAGTAACATGATAATAAAAATAACAATAGTAATAGGAAATATTATTAAGCTGGATTGTCTATGTCATGGGCTTTCTGTGTTAGGATGTTTTTTCTCTGCTCAGAGAAGTTAAGTAACTTGAACAAGGTACAGAATTAGGTAAAGGGAAAAACTGGACCTAGAATCTAGACCTATTAGACTTAAACCCCCAGTCCTAACCTACCATATTATTTCTACCCTGCTATATTTCAAAACAAATTGCGATTTATTTCCCAATTTGAACATTCCTTATTTTCTCCTTTATTTGGTCGAATGGGGCCTTGCCCAGAATGCTGGAGTTGCCCAGGAGGCCGGAAGCCATACTGAGTACCTGTTCTTTATGAATATTTATGACTCAGGGAGAAGTGACTCCGCTGGCAGTTCTACGCCCTGGTGATAAATCTTCATGCAGAGGCTGTCCTGGCCACAGACAGTTGCAGATTGGATCGGACAAGGAAAAACCGAGCTTGGGAAAGGTTCTTTGAAGCTGCATAATCAGATTATGATAATTTCATCAAAACCCGTTTCAAAAAGCTAACATTTATCATTAGTTTGTGTATCTCCTAATTATTTCATGAGAATTATTCCATGCAGGAATGATAAAAGTATTCTAGCTTGAGAGAGTTTTTTAATGCAGTGTGTACACAGCCAGATATATGGCACTGGCATATGGGTCACATTTGCATTTGGGGATTATTTGAGGCAGTTTTCTGAAAATGTCAAAGGAGGTGATATATTTTATAAGACTGATATTAGTAAAGAACATTAATTTCTCTTTGCCAATTTCTATAGTTAAAAAAATTGCCCCCAAACGGTAAGCAAGTATTTGCCAAGAACAACAACAAAATTATTCAAAGCACACATAGCTCAAAATACTTTTCGCAGGATGATACGAGAATCCCTAAATATTGAATCATCGAGAAGGGAAGGCATTTGTCAGTCTCTGCATTCTCCAGTGTTCAAATCTTTTTCCCTTCGACATTCTCTGTCGGGTTGGAGGCCACACCTTTCACTCAGGGTCTCAAGCTACAAGAGCGAGAGCATCCCCCGTCTTTAACCAGCAGGAACCAGTCAATCACTGAGTCCTGTAGTAGATGCTGTGCAAGTCCATCTGCTTAGCTCCCTTGTTACACCCCCTACTTTAGTTGAGGTTGCTATCTGTTTCCTCTAAACCGGCCGAAGATTTTCCACATTTTTTAATTTAATCTTTATTGTATTTTTCCATTACCATTTAGTTTTCCATTACCATTACTTTTCCACATTTTCAAATGATTGGAAAAAAATGAAAAGAAATGTAATATTTCATGGTGTGAAAATTATATGAAATTTAGATTTTATTGCCTATAAATAAAGTGTTTTAGAAACAAAGCCATGTTGTCTACGGCTGAGTTTCTGCTGCAACGGCAGAACTGATAGTCGGACAGAGATCATGTGCCCTGCAAAGTCTAAGATATTTATCCTCTGGCCCTTTCTAGAGAGTTTGCTGACCCCTTTTCAGAACCATTGCCACAGCCTCCTCATGGCCCTCCCTCCCTCCAGTCCTATACCTTCTGATATATTCTCGGGCTGAGCTCATAGTGAGCCACTAAGACTCAGCTGCTGAGCACCTGTGTGAGATCCCTCAGTGACTCCCCAGGCCACAGTGCACAAAGACTAAGATTCAAGGCACTTTATATTTAGTACCTGCTGGCTCCTCAGTCACATCCAGCATGTTCACTGCCTCCCATTGTTATTCCAAGCTCTCCAAATGTGTTCTCTTATTTCCTCTTCTCTCTGGTCTGTTTCCCACCCTGTTAAGCATTTCCAAATTTACATGACTATTGCCTACTTATCGTTTAGACTGAGCTTAAGTGAGACCTCTTCTAGGAAGATTTCCCTGACTCTCCATCTTGTCTGGGTCCTCTAAGCACAGTCTTACTCTCCCTTTCTCTTTCCTCTCTTTTCTTTCTTTTATTATAGCCCATACCTTAATATGTTGTCATTATAAATATGTGTCTATGTCCTTGAGGACTCATGTATCATACGGTCCCACCCCAAACCTTAAACTGAATTCTTGGATTATTAGAGGTGAGATTTTACTTCACTGATGAGTTTCTGCTCCTATCTCAAATTTCATTCGCATGTTTCATCATCATAGGGACCTTCTGTGATCATTCCCATTGCCCTGCCCAGGAATAGTAATATGTGCCGCTGGGAATGAACTACTAGGGATAAGAGATGGTATATGAGATAAATAATACATTTTAAAATAGTCTGCATATAGAGATAGTTTCTTGTATTTTTGTCAATATTGTATTTTCTCTAAATTTTAATTGTATTGGTTCTTTCCTTTAAATTAACCACTTCTATTAAATTAATTAGATAAACATCAAATGACAAAATAAATTCCCAATTTTATAATATTAATCAGCTAATGATATTTAATTTTTCTCTAGCTTAATTTCAGTTTTCTTCAGCTTAGTTTTCTCTAGCTTAGCCTAAAAAGTTTTAATACAAACAGTTTCATATCTCAGGTAACAGACTAAAATTATCCCTGAGGCAATCAGTTTTACTGTTCAAATTTTTCAATTCCAAAAGAAGTCTTGTCTCCTTCTTTTTTCCCATCCACCTCTCTGTCTTTTTTGCTTTCTCTCTCCCCTCTCTGCAGACTCATTTTTGACAAGTTAAATGGCTTCCTTTCAGGCCTTTTGCTCAATATAATAGATTTTTGCTAAAATCTCAAGTTGCAGCAATAATCACTGTAAATCAGCTGGACAGCTATTTTACAAACCAGGGTGGGGGGCAGAGAAATTGTCAGTTGAGCACACAGTGGCAGCTATAGCCCAGTTATACTAGAGTTTAGCCCTGAGCCATTTTCTAAGTTAAATGTCTAAGTGTCTAACTAATTGATCTAGTCCAGGCAGAAATGGCTTATTTGCTTTTTGATTTTTATGCCAGAAAAGTTCAGAATCCAAATCTTTGCTTCGAGGGATCCATTGCTCCTTTACTTAAATTTTGCAGTAAGTGAAATGCAAAGCTGGAAGCGTTTGGGGTCTCCACTGAACATGAACGTGCCTTCCAACCCTCGCATATATGGGAATCTGTCTTAAGTAAAAACCCAAATGAAGAACGCAGACATATGCAATAAGATGTCTGATACAGTTTTATTTATAATAACAGAACCTTGTTTTCCTTATTGAACCTAAATTGTTCTTTAAACACATTGGAATATATCTACTTACTGTACCATGCAGCCATTAATCAGTATATTGATTATAGTATAAAGGGGAAAATACCTATAATAAGAAATTAAAGGAGTTGATGTCTAATACAAATAATTATACTTTATGTGTGTAAAAAAATTTTATAAAGTTGATGTACTCCTTTGTTAGGATGGTTGGTTTATGAGTAAATGTTGTTTTATCGTCCAAATTTTCTGTGATATTGCTGCATTAGTCTTATGACTAAAAATTTAAAAGTGTATTGTCAATGTGCTATGGATTTGAGTTCCTTTCACAGTTATTGCTAATAATTGTGTTAATTTGAGTAATATATTTGAAATGAAAAATGGAAAGAAAGGGTAGAGATTAAAAAGGAACAAATTGATAATTGTGAAGAAAAACTCAAAGGGCTATAACCAAAATAGAATCTCAAGACTGGCGAAGACTTAAAGATCAACTAATCCTATGCCCTCCCTCCATTCAGTCTCTGTTTGGAACCCTTGTCAAATTTTGTTTTTGGTATTTAAGTACCAACACTATCATGGTGCTAGACATCAGAAAACTAATGACCTTTGGCTGAGTCCAGTGACGGGTACAGGCACCAGGGAGTATTTGGTTGTCTGAATGTCCTATATCCTAATCTGAATGGTGTTCCCTTTGTAAATGTAGTGAGCTACAGACTTATGATTGTATATTTTTTGCATATATGTAACACTTCAGAAAAATTTATTTCAATTAAATTTCAATATAACATAAAACTCCTTCAAAGAAAAGAGTGATTTAAAATTGGGTTTATAAGCAAACTAGATGTTTAAACATGCTTAGAGAATCAATCAAGAAGTGTTTTCATATACACTTCTGAAATTATATATATATACTTTATTTAATATTTGGTATTATATATTATATATGTGATATATAATAATGGTTTATGTAATTATACAAATAATTTAAAAATTAGTAACATCAAAAACTAACTCTAAAAACTAGCTCTAAAACTAACATCTATCTATGACATCTATAATATCTATCTCTAATAGAAGTACGTGAAAAATCATAACTGTTGGTAAGGCTCATAATGGCCAACTATTTTACTATGGAATTATGGAAAATCTGGTAAAACACATCCTTTCTATTTGTAAAGCATAAGATACATCTGATCAAAATAGAGACTCTCAGTTAAAAGAAAGAGCCCACAGAAGTTTTGAGGTCAAACTGGATTGAAATCACAAAGCTATCCACACAGAAAATTTATTAGTTTTAGATAGAGTTAGTATTCATTCATGGGAATATAAAGAAGAGAACCAGAATAAAATTTAGCAGTTAGTAGGAAGGTATCTAAGAGATTGTACAGTTTTTCACTTGTATTCAAATACTATTTGCATCTAATTTTGTTTAATTCTGAAAAATATTTCTATTTAAGTGTTTTAATAAATTAATGCCCAATTTGAGAGAAAATAATGTTAAAGTTATTTCAGAAAACTATACCTAATTTTTTGGTCATGGAACAATATATAATGATATTGAAGAAAATAATTATTGAAGAAAATAAATAGCTTTCTAAATGCTGGGGTGATAAACTCAAGCCTATAAAATAAGCTCTGATCACAGTTGCATGTTATTTATCTATATACACATACATACATGCAAATATTTTATAGATAAATATAGATTTTTAAAAAATTATATTATGTCCTCTTATTCAACAAGCATCTATTAAATGGCTGTGATAGGCCAGGTGCTGTGTAAAATTTCGGTCCACAGAGGTGAAAGAGAGAGTCCCTATCCAGACAGAGCTCACAGTTTTCTGGAAGACCAAAGATATAAACAATTATTCCATTCTAGGCAGAATACCTAACTAAGTCTGCCTGTGAAAATCAAGGAAGTCTTTACTGAGAAGGTGATATTTTATAAAGAAACTTGAAAGATGAATAAGAGTTTGCTGTGTGGACAAGCGGTGTTTGTCATATACTAGGTATTTGAGAATGTGAGCAGAGGAAATTATACCTGCAAAGGCAGGGAAAAGGGAGCACGGACAATTTGGGGAACTACCAGTGGATTAGTTTTAAAAGAATATGGAGCATTAGTTGGAGGAGGAGAAAACAACAGAAAAAAATGATCGAGATCAGGGGTCAGACTGCCAATGAATGGCCTTGGAGGTCTGAAAAATAGTTGAGAAATGAATAAGTGAGATCCAAGATGGCAGAGGAGTAGGTGGAAACTGCACAAATCTCCTCCCAGGGCCAGACCTGAATTACAACTAAGTTGTAAAAATATCATCCTAAATAACCAACTGAACATTAGTTGGAGAGAAGCCTTATAACCATGGACAGATGGAAGAAGCCACATCACCAAAACAAGACTGGTACAGAGTGTGGAGGAAGCACAAGAGGGCTGGCTGGGCTCCCACGGGCAACAGCTAAAGTTCCAGAGGGATATTTCAGCAGCCAGAGGGTTTTCTCTGAGAAGTGTGGGGTCTAAGCCCCAATATGGGCTCATCAACCTACAGCACCAGAACAGGAAAGGTACCCAAATAGCATAGAGCTGTGAAAAGCAGTGGAGTTTTTGTCCACCAGGGAGAGGCAGCTGGAGACACAGAGAGCCTCTTAAAGAGCCAATGCACAAAATTTGTACCATTTGTAGCCACTTACCCTGGGCTCCAGCAGAGGGAGGGCTGAGTGCACTAGACATGCATGAGGAGAATCTGGAGATGGAAGCTCAGGGTAGAGGACTGAAGGAACAACCACCAGGATCCCTGTGCTGAGTCATTCCCCATACTGCAGAGCCTATCTTTCTCTGGCAGAGCACTCCCCTCCAAGTGGCATCATTCTGAGGGGAATAGCCCTGCCCACAGGAATTACTCTGCCCTATACTGTGGAACTTAAGCAAGCTGCTGAGTACAGCTTGAGGTCATATCAGTGATTAGTTTAACCACTAAGGTGGATCTCTGGGAGCTCTTAAATTTTAGCTGTCCCTTGGTGTCAGCTGGCCTTGGTGTGCAGCCTAATTCTTTTTACACACACCAAGGACCAGCAGAGGGAGCCAGAGCTGCGGATTGCTGGTAGCTCCAAACAGGTTTCCCAAGACAAGTCACAGGCAGTATTTGACATAGGTCTGAACATGAGTCTTTGCAGATCTACCTAATACATAGAAACAAATACAAAGAAGCAGCCAAAACTGGAAGAGAAAGAAACAGACCCCAAATGAAAGAACAAGAGAATTCTCCAGAAGAACTAGATGAAATAGAAGCAAACAGTTTATCAGATACAGAGTTTAGAGTAATGACTATCAGGATACTCAACAGCATGAAAAAAGACAGAAACCATAAAAAAGAACTAGTCAGAAATAAAGAATACAATATGTAAAATAAAAAATACACTGGAAGGAATAAATAGTAGGTTAGATGAAGCAGAGGATTATTAAATCAGTGATTTGGAAGACAAGATAGACCAAAAAAAAAAAAAATACCCAAGCAGAGCAGTAAAAACAGAAAAGAATTAAAAGAAAATGAGGAGAGCTTAAGATACTTTTGGAACACATGAAGCACAACAACATCCACACCATGGGAATGCCAGAGGAGAATAGAGCAAGGAAGCAATCAAGAGCCTATTTGAAGAAATAATATCCAAAAACTTCCATAAATTGGTGAAAGAGACACACAAGTCCAGGAAGCTTGGATAGTCCCAAACAAGTTGTACCCAAAGAGATCTACACACAGACACATCATAATGAAAATGATAAGGCTTAAAACAAGGAGAGAATTAAAAAAGCTGCGAGAGAAAAACAGGTAGTTACATAAAAGGGAACACCAAGTAGACTTTATCTGAATTTTCAACAGAAACATGTCAGGCTGGAAAGGACTGGCATGAAATATCCAAGGTAAGGAAAAAGAAAATACTTACAATCAAGGCTACTTGACCCAATAAGGTTATCATTTAAAATCTAAAGAGAAATAAGGAGCTTCCCAGACAAGAAAAAGCTAAAGGAGTTTGTTAACACCAAGCCAATACTCCAACAAATGTTAAAGGGCTTGCTTTAAGAAGAAGAAGAAGAAAAAAAAAGAAGAAAATAGTCTAACAATAAAATGTCATTAAATTCATATTTATCAATAATCATCTTAAATGTAAATGGCTTAAATGCTCCAATCAAAAGACATAGAGTAGCTGAATAGCTAAGAAAACAAGACCCTCATATATGCTGCCTCCAAGAGACCAACCTCAGATTGAAAGATACATGCAGACAAAAAGTAAAGGGATAGATAAATATATTTCATGCAAATGGAAAGGGAAAAAAAGCTGAGGTAGCAATACTTATATTTGACAAAATAGACTTTAAAATCAAGGTTATAGAAAGAGAAAAGGAAGGACATTACATAATGATAAAGGGAACGATCCAACAAGAAGATGTGAACCTAGTAAACATTTATGCACCCAAGATAGGAGCACCTAAATATATGAAGCAAATCTTGATGGACATAAAAGGAGAGATTGACAGAAATATAGTTATAGTTGGGGATCTTAATACTCCATTCACTTCAATGGATAGATCCTTGCAACAGAAAGTCAATGAGGAAACAGTGGCCTTAAATGACACACTAGATCAAATGGATTTAATTGATATCTTCAGAGCATTTCACTGCAAAGCAACAGAATATACCATAGTTTGCTGTGTATAATGTGCACTTTTTTGCCAAAATTTTTGAGGGAAAAATAAGGATGCATATTATATATGGGTAGTACTAATTCTGTATCTATGTAAATGTTTTTAATTCTTTTATTTTACTTATAGGCTAAAAGTGTAACTCTAGAAAGCAATAATAATATCCATATGCAAAACAATACCCTGGAATATGATAATCAGTTTTGTTGAATTTACAATGAACTTGCAATGAAAGTAGTTTCAGTGACTGATTCAATGAAATGAAACAAAAAGCAAAATATTGTGATCCCCAGAGTAAGATAAAGGATGCTGATTGTTATCCACTTGACAAGATAGGTGATGCCAACTTTATTACCATACAGTGAACTGTGAGACATTTCTCTTTGCACACTATAGGCAGGAAAAAATTTTGAAAAATCCTTTAGAAAATGTCAAAGTGGTTTTCATACACTGCAAGCTTTAAGCTAAAAGTTATTAAATGTGCTAAAAAGCACGGCAACAGAGCTGCCAAGAGACACTCTGGGCCTCCTCCCACAGAGAGTGTCATCAGATTGTGGAGGCAACAGGAAGAAAAGCTCCTTCAGATGCCAAGGCAGAAGAAGCCAGTGTAAGGGAAACCTGATTTTTTCCTGAATTTGGGCCAAAAACGTGGGTGCACATTATACATGGCAAAATACGGTGCATATTGTTCATGGAACATTTTCTAGGATAAACCACATGTTAGGGCACAAAACAAGTCTCAATAAATTTAAGAAGATTAAAATCATATCAGGCAACTTCCCTGACCACATGCTATGAAACTAGAAATCAATCAGAAGAAGAATATTGAAAAACACACAAAGATATGGAAGCTAAATAGCATGTTATTAAAAAATGAATGGATGCATCAACAATGAGATCAAGACAGAAATAAAAGAAAAAACTTGAAACAAATGAAAATGAGGATGCAATAATCCAAAATCTGTGGGACACAGAAAAAGAAATCCTACGGAGGAAAGTCATAGCATTACAGGCCTATCTCAAGAAACAAGAAAAAGTTCATAAAACAATTTAACTTTACACTTAAAGGAACTTGAAAAAGAACAACATACAAATCTTAAAGTGAATAGAAGGAAGAAAATAATAAAGGTCAGAGAAAAAATAAATTAATAGAATCTTGAAAAAAAAAGATACAAAAGACCAATGATTCCAAGAGCTGGTTTTCTGAAAAGATAAACAAAATTGACAAATCTTTAACCAGAATCATCAAGAAAAAAAGAGAAGGGGCTCAAATATATAAGATCAGAAATAAAAGAGGAGAAATAACAACTGATACCAAAGAAATATAAAGGATTGTAAGAAAATATTATGAACAAACTGACAACCTAGACAAAACAGATAAATTCCTAGAAACAAATGGTCTTCCAATATTAAACCAGGAAAAATCTGAGAATTTGAATAGACAGATCATACCTAGTGAAACTGAAGCAGTAATCAAAAAACTCCCAACAAACAAAAGCCCTGGACCAGATGGCTTCACAGGTGAATTTTACCAAACGTTCTAAGAAGAATTAATACCTCTACTTCTCGAACTTTTTCAAAAAATTCAAGAGGAGGGAAGGCTCCCGATCTTATTTTATGAGGCCAGCATTATCCTAACTCCAAAAGTAGATAAAGACACTACAAAAATAGAAAATTATAGGCCAATATCCCTGATAAGCATAGATACTAATATCATCAACAAAATATTAGCAAATTGAATACAGCAATGCATGAAAAATATCATACACCATGATCAAGTGGGATTTATTTTGGAAATTCAAAGTTGGTACAACATTCACAAATCAGTAAATGTGATTCACCACATAAACAAAATGAAGGATAAAAAACACATGATTTTATCAATAGATGCAGAGAAAGCATTTGATAAAATCCAGCACCTATTTATGATAAAAACTCTCAGCAAAGTGAGAATAGAGGGAACATACCTAAATATAATAAAGGTCATATATGACAAACCCACTGTCAGCATGAACTTCATGGGCTAAAACTACAAGCATTCCCCTTAAGATAGAGAGCAAGACAGGGATGTCTGTTTTCACCTCTTTTATTCAACATAGAACTAGAAGTCCTAGCCATAGCAATCAGACAAAAGAAAGAAAGAAGAGGAATCCAAATTGGAAAGGAAGAAGTAAAACTGTCTTCATTTGCAGATGACATATTACGGTACATAGAGAAACCCAAAGATTCCACCAAGAAACTACTAAAACTGACAAATACATTTGACAAAGTAGGAGGGATACAAAACTAATATCCAGGATTCGATTGCATTTTTTATATACCAATAATGAAATAAGAGAAAGGGAAATTAAGAAACCAATTCCATTCACAATTGCTTTAAAAAAATAATGAAATACCTAGGAATAAACCTAACCAAAGATTTAAAAGACCTGCATTTAGAAAACTATAAAACACTGAAAAAGAAATTGAAGAAGATCAAATAAATGGAAGTACATACCATGTTCATGATTGGAAGAATTAACATCATTAAAATGCACATACTATCCAAAGCAATCTATAGATTCAACACAATTCCTGTCAATATTTCAATGACATATTTCACAGAACCAGAACAAATATTTCAAAATTTTATATGGAATCACATAAGGTCTCACGTAGCAAGTGATCCTGAGAAAGAAGAACGAAGTTGGAGGAATCACACTACCTAATGAAAAACTATACTACAAGGTCATAGTAATCAAATGGCATGGTACTGGAATAGAAACAAATACACAGATTAATGGAACAGAATAGAGAGCCCAGAAATAAACCTATACCTTTAAAGTCAATTAATATTCAGCAGAGGAAGCAAGCACATATAATGGACTAAAGATAGTTTATTCAATAAATAGTGTTGGGAAAATTAGACAGATATGTGCAGAAAATGAAACTAGACCACCTTCTTACACCACACACAAATATAAACTTAAAATGGATTAAAGGTTTAAATGTTAGACTCAAAACCATAAAAATCCCAGAAGAAAATATAAGCAGTAAAATCTTGGACATTTTCTGTGCAATATTTTTTTCTGATATATCTCCTCAGGCAAGGGAAACAAACAAAAAAAAAAACAAATGGTACTACATCAAACTAAGATGCTTTTGCACAGCAAAGGAAACCATCAACAAAATAAAGACAACCCACTGAATGGGAGAACATATTTGCCAATACATGTTATAAAGGGTTAATATTCAAAATGTGTAAAAAACTCACAAAAGTCAACACACACACACACACACACACACACACACACACAAAACAAAACCATGAACAAACAACCCAATTAAAAACATGGGCAAAGGACCTGAATAGACACTTCTCCAAAGAGGACATACAGAAGGCCAATAGACATATGAAAAGATGCTTGACACCACTAATCATCAGAGAAATGTAGATTAATTCCACGATATGATACCATCTCAGATCTGTCAGAATGGCTATCATGATTAAATAAAAAAACAAGCGCTGGCAAGGATGTAGAAAAAGGGGAAGCCTTTAGCACTGTTGGTGGGAATGCAGATTGGTGCAGCCACTGTGGAAAGCAATATAGAGATACGTCAAAAAATTAAAAATGAGTCTGCCTTTTGACCCAGTGATCCCAATTCTGGAAATATATCTGCAGGAACCCAAAACACTGATTTGAAAGAACATAAACACCCCTGTGTTCATCGCAGCATTATTTACAGTTGCCAAGATACAGAAGCAACCCATGTGTCTATCAGTAGATGAATGGATAAAACAACCATGGGACATTTAGACAATGAGATACTACTTGGCTATATAAAAGAAGAAAGTTTTACCCTTTGCAGCAGTATGGATGGACTTGGAGAACATTATGCTAAGTGAAATAAGCCAGTCAGAGGAAGACAACTGCCATATGATTTCATTCATATGTGGAATCTAATGAACAACCAGAGCTAACAAGGAAAATAGAGACAAACTCATAGGTAGAGAGTAGGATATCAGCTATGGGGGAGAGAGGTTAGGGTTTGGAGGGATTGAGCAAAAAGGGAAAAGCACTCATGAACATGGACAACAGTGTGGTGATTATGGGGGGAGGGGTATAAGGTGACTAAATGGTAATGAAAGAAATATTAAAATACAGAACATTAACAAAAAAAGAAATGAGTAGGCAATGTTCCACCATTGAAGCCTTCTGAATAAAGGGATGACATGATTAGATGTTGGTTTGTAAATATCATTCTACTAGCTCTATGGTAGAGATATTGAAGAACGAGAAATAAAAAGAAACTGAAATAATCCACATGAGAGAGAGCATCTCTCCCACAGAGCTGGCAGAATAATATTTATGACACCAACATCTAATTATTTTAACATCATTAGTGTAGTGGTTAAGGTTGTTACCCTTGGAGCCAGTCTGCCTATGAATGATCTACAGCTGTAACACATACTAGCTTATAACCTGGGATAAGTTATTTAACCTTCTTTGTGCCTTTTCTCATCTTTAACATGGAAATAGAGTTACTGGGGTAAATGTGCTGATAACTATTAAGTGCTTAAAATAGTGCCTAGAGTATAAGTGCTAAAAACATGCTAAAATATTGGACAAGAAAATGAAAGGAGCCCTTGGCAAGAATTTTCATGAGGCAATCAATGATATATATTTATTTAAGTCCAGTTTAGAGAGGTGTGCTCTACTTAAGGTGGGATTGGGGATAGGCAGGGAAAAGACTTGGTCATAGGACCTGGTGATTGGGAAGCTTTTCTGCAGACCCGGGCAGATAGCTTTTTCAGCTTTCTGTGCATTCTAGATTTCAACTCACTCTCTAGTTTATCAAATACCTGCACACTTCTTTGAATAACAAATATGGAAAATCCTGAATCAGTACTACCACTCCTCATATGCATGCAAGATTTTATGGTTTACAAAGTAGTTTAGGATATATCGTCATGTTTAATATTGTTGTAAGCAGCGCTAATATTGGTAGAATGCCTGTTTAGCCAGTGCGTAGTAGTGCAGAGACTGCAGTCCAGCTCTTCATCCTTCAGAACACAGAGGCAGTGCCCGGAAGCCTGAAATGGCTGACAGTTTGGATTCTAGCCATTTCTGGCCTGGGAGAGGAGCAGTCTAGATTTACACAGCCCGACTCACAGTGATGTTTTTCTAACCCCTTATACATTTATCTCTAAGAGAATATAAGGCCTTCAAAAACATAGTTTGTACAAATTATCTTTTCCCTCCGAACCTGGAACTAAATATGTGCTCAATAAATGCTTATTGACCTGGACTCAGTGGAATACCACCTGTGCCCAGGGCATTACCAGGTAATAGAATTACTGAGCCCACGGACAGCCGCCTCATCCTGTGATGATGAGTAGTGCAAAAATAACACCATTGATGTTGCTTTTGTGTGTGTGTGTGTGGTTGCATCTTTTAAAAGAAGGAGAAGATCTTGGGGGAGATTACAAAATGTAGATACTTTTTTTCCCCCTGCAATTCAAAGACTTGCTCCATATTGAGCAAATGCTTACTTAGGCAGTTGCTTGGGGCGGTGGGGGTGGGGGTGGGTGGTGATAGCAAGTACATTAGAACTCATTTAGACTAATATCTGAAAAAGGGGCTGATCTGCTAAGCGAACAGATGTTTCATGAGCTGAACCAAATTAGAGTGATGACTGAATCATAATGAAGCTCTGGATGCAAGAATAAACCTGTTAGAAGAATATTGTATCCTGTTAAAGAATATGTGTTTGCTGGCAATATAAAGAAGATTCTGCCAAGGTCTAGAACACAAGGCTCACTTGACTAGTTCCAAAATGGATTCGCCAACGTTAAGAATGAAGAGTTATGAATTTGGAAGCAATGCTAGTCTGTCAAGAGAAAGTTTTAATAGTAGGTGAATTTTGTTGGATATCACTGATTGATTGCTCAGCCTCTACCAGGTTTTATATAAGGTGCATCATAGGCATTGCCATCTTGAATCTACGCAATGCTTGCATATATAGGTGCTCTTATTTTACAGATGAGAAAGCTGAAGTTCAGGGAGGTTAAATTGCTCTGGGCTATAGTGTTAGGAGAAAATGAACCTGGATAGGGAATCAGTTCTTTGTGGCTACAAAGTCAAACTGTTTGCACTATAATTACTGTCATCTCACCCAAGTGAAAAGGCATTTGCTGAACATGAAAGCATGGTTTCAGGTAGGAAGATGAGGGAATGTGATGGGTTACCCTGTGTCTCCCAGGAGCCAACATCCACCTCATTCCCATATCCCAATGTAAGGCTTCAACCAGGGAGGAGATGACACAACTGTCAGAAATGGGTAGAACTGATTCAGTACACAAGACAAACCTTGTCCATTATGAAACATTACTCTATTGGCTTCTCACCAGTGTAAGCATTGCCATTTTATTATTGTAGTCATAAATAAAAACAGGGAAATCTGAGTCCAGTTTTGCAAAGAGATTTACTATTACCATAGCTAAGGAATCCATGCCTCTGTATCACTTTGACCTTGGGTCGTCCATTCTTAGGCAGACACTGGGAGTGAGCAATGGGTTCAGACTATCCACACTGTAAACGTCAATGTCTCATGCACATTAATGGATTTGCCAACTATGGGAAGGAATTTTCTAAGCATGTATATGGATCATGTAGTTCAACTCTCACAACAACTCTATGAGGTAACTACTATTATTCCTATTTTACAAATGAGGAAAGAGATGCTCAGTATGTTGAGTAAAACCTGCTTACTTTTTTCTCTTTAAGGAACTTGTAGTACAGAATGAGAAAAATTCTATAATTTAATGTATTGCCTTGATAAGACCAGCTGGGTGCCAACCCTACCTGAGGGAAGGTCAGTTTTTTCTCTTTATTCCTTAAAATATGTTCACCCAAGGCACAGGCTAATTTAGGCTTCCAGAGAAGCCCTTGGAAGTCTAGCCTCCAGGCAACTTGTCTTGACATGGTATTCTGCTTTAGTGACTGTGTTCCCCTGACATGTGCCCAAATTCTTAGAGCTAAGCATGTGTCTCTCTTATTCTCCCATGCAATCCCTTCTAAAAGATGAAGAAACTGAAGCTCAGATCAGCTAATTGACTTGCCTAAGATTGTTCAGCTACTTAAGGCTCAGGATTTGAACCCATGACTGATTTTAAATTCGATTCCCTTTTTATCATATAGCGTGGTATGTTGGGTAAGGACAGGAGGTGGTTTGGGACTGGGTTGTGGGTAATGATGAGTGCCAGGTACAGTGTTTGATCTATATCCTGGACACGGTGAGAGTCCCCTTTGGTTCTAAGGCAGGGAAAGAGTTAGGTCCTTATCTTGGTAAAGCAATTTTGGCTGCAGCAGAAAGTGTGCTGGAAGCAGAGCTATCAGAAGTTACAAGGCTGAAACAGCTGTCTTGGTGAGTGTGGATGAAGATCAGAGCCGGGGAAGCAGCCAGGAAAAAGATGCAGAGTAAAAGACCCTGAATAGATGTGTATTAGCTGCAATCAGATTAGTAAATTGAGACACGGTGCTGGCGCAGCGAGAATTCAGAACAATGCATGTAAAACACTGAACACAGTGCCAGCCCTTACCCTTGGAAAATTCTGTTATTATTGTCACTGTGACGGCTGCTGTTGAAAGGTGGCATGCGTTCTGCTAGCCCCAACTTTTCTCTGGCTTTCTTCTCTTAACTGGGGATCACTTTCACCTCTTCTCAATTTCGCTCTAGATCACCTCTTGAAATCACTAAATCCGAGCTCTCCGAGCTGGCAGGAAACCCTCAGTTTGAGGAGACCATCCTTCCTTTCTCCAGCGTCCATTTTGCTGACAAGGAAACTGTGGCAGAGCTGGGGTTGTGACGTGCGGAACTGTAGGGATGCCTCCTTTGAGGACCCTGGACAGTCTCCTGGGCTCCCGCCCACCACTCTAGTTCAAATGGCCTTTCCTCTGGATCCCCCCACCTTGCTCCTTTTTTTCTAACTCGGCACTCTGCTTATTGTAAAACGCTTTGTGAGTCTGTCTCCCCACTTAGCTGTGATCTCTCCAGGGAAAGTCCACCAAAAAGTGTGATTCTACAAGTCCCCGATTTGTCTTTCATATTGTGCTTCATGCATTTTTTAACTTATTTTTAAAAATATCTGTCCTGCTAGAGTAAAATTTTAGAGTGCAAGAGGAAATAGCAGCCTTTTCACTCTCTATCACTAACGGCTAACACAGCCCCTGGCCCATGCTGGCACTCAGAATGTATTTGATGAGTTTATGTATTAATATTTGTATTCTGTGTGACTGCAGTGCCCGGCACGTATATGCTCAATATATGTGCTCAATATATATTTGCTTCATGTATGTGTACCAATTGTTTATGTACTTTTAAAATTTGGGCTTCAACATAAAAGGCTTGAACACAGCCAACAGCCTATGAAACCTAAATGGATGACACATTTCTCCACCAGGAAAAGAAATGCAGTTATTTAAAAATGGCCTCAAGTCTAATAGTTAATGTTCAAGCATGACTTATTTACTATCGGAAATGTTTTTTTCTTTGAGAAATGTGTGTTGTGGCATAAGTCACATTAGCTCGCTTAAATGTATGACAGAAATGACTCTGTAATTTGAAATAATTTATTTGATTTATGATTTACTAAGGCTCAGATATAACTAGTTATTTTCTCTTGTATATTTATATAACTTATACATGTGTACATGTAACGAAAAAAGTTATATTAGATGCCTGCAGAAATATTTTTATTATTGTTATTATTATCTCTATTGTCACTATTTTATCATTTCCCACCTTACCCTGCTCCCTTGGGTGAGATGGGATATTTTAAGGTGCAGATTCCATAATTCTTTTGAGATAATGCCATATATTTTGCAAAGTTTTATTTTTCAGGGATTAAAAAAAAAAGGAAAAGCATACAATTTGGAGCCTGGAAGGCCCAAGTTTGAGATTCAGCAGACTTTCTTGTATTTTTTTTTCATCTGTTAACACGTGCGCACGGACAAATAATAATATATTTAGCCAGCTAGGACCAGCTCTGTCATTTGCGGAGCCCAGTATGAAGTAATACTGAAGGATACTTCAATAGAAAAACACTAAAAATTTCTTGATGGCGACAACAGGACACAGTCCCTCTGAGTGTGGGCCCTGCATGCACTGCACAGGTGGGAAGGCCTGTGTGGCCAACACTGCTGCCAGGCATGAGAATTAACAGACTCTGTAACCTGCCTCACACAGTGTCTGACTCATACCGGTGATTTAACAAACTGAGTTTCTCTCCATCAGTTTGCAAGTTGTTCCTACGGAGCCCATCAAGTCTAATGCATTTGGTTGTTTCTGTCAGAAATGAGTTCTCTGCACCATGGGGACAAAGATGTTTCAGATGTAACCCACTTAACTTTCTCTTTAGGGAAGAAAGGGAAAAAACAAACACCATAGCATCCAAGGCTTATAGAACCAAGATGTGTCCCAAATGTCAGGTTATTCCATGAGGTCCTGTTCCCATTGGAAAGTGCACACTTTGAGACCACGTGCTACCTGCAATTCCAGATAGCCAAGCTAAGGAACCAGCCCACCAAACAGAAGGTTCTGGTTCTCAACTACGATAATCTTAGGCATGGCAGGGAGAGGATGTGGAGTAGCATGTTTCCTAATGAAAGGGAAAAAAGAAACCCAGAACGGATTTGTCCCAGATGGAGCAGCGGGCACCTCTCTTCACCCCCAAATTTGGTTGTGGCATTAATGGAGATGCTTGGTTTGACTAAGGCTATAATAACAGTTTTACAAAACCTCCTCCTTGTGGGATGCATATGACATCTGGAATTAAAGAGGTATTCTCTTTTAATCACTGCTCAGTCTTCCACAGGGATAAGTGAGTACACGGGTATCTTCCAGCTGCCCAAACTGATTTAGTTAAATAATGTAATCTATTTATACACAAATGCGGAATTAATGTCACTGAAGTTCCTTAGCGTGCAGTTATAATGAGTTATCCCTTTCTCGAGGTGATTAGGAGTGTTTAGTGTATTTCAAATGTATATCAAGCTTCATGATTGCCAATGAGCCAGGGACAACCTAAATTAGCCTCCCACAGCTGCTGACCTCTGCAGCTGCAACAAAACCATTCCTTTGAGGGATAAGAGTCTCCTCTGAAGGTAAGTTTGGAGCTGATTTTTTTTTCAATCCCTTTAAAATGTAATGCAGCTATCCGGCCTCCACAGACCCATGTCTCCTCAGCGCTAGTCAGGAAATGCAATCAGAATTGTAAGATGAACAGGGCCATAGCACTCATTTAGTTTAAATGTTGTTTTAGAATGAGGCCTCTAGGTCCAGAGAAGCTAAGTGCTTTGTCCAAACCCAGAGAGTGATTCAGTGTCCGACGTTCAACTAAAACTAGACTGCGACATCTGGATCCTCGCTTTATATCACACACACTCTAAACTTGCATCCTATTCAAATGACAAATAACTGGGTGTGATCAGCAATGTGCTATGGAGGGGAACTCGGCCTATAAAGGCAGATTGACCAGGTGCCAGACAATGCCAGACCAAATGGTCTAATGTACAACCTTAAGTAAATTACTTCACAAGTAGGAACCTCAGTTTCCCTGCCAGAAAAATGTTCCATCATAGACATTTTAATAGCCTTTATTTTTTTTAATATTTGTGACTCTCTTAGCTAATGGCTTTGCTCCCTGTTCTTAAATACATTTTCGATAGGATCCTTTCTGGTTTGCTTTATTGGCAAATTAAAAACAAAAACAAAAACAAAAAACAACATAAAAACAACAACACAAAAAAGGTGAAAGCTAAATGAAGAATGACCTCACATATTATCTTCTCTAAATAGATGAAACATTCAAGAAGGGAGATAGCAGAAACTATCAAGTCAACAAAATGAGATTGTGCCTTCTGTCAATGGATATCCCTCTTCCTGTCTTGGTCAAATAGTTGTGGAAGAAGTAGTTCTATTGCCTTGTGCAAAACTGATGTCTCTGTAGCTACTCTTGCCTTTCAAAAGAAAAAGTAATCATTGTGTGCTATTTGAATGTCTTCATAAATGTAATTTATGGCTTTAATACTAATCAGTCCTGCATGGTCTTAGAAGATCAATAGTGCCATGTTCATTAGTCCTGAATTGAATAGCTCTCACACGTTGGCCAGAAGATGGTAACTGTTTTTAATGATTTTTAGCCAGTTGGCATCAAAAGTGGGTTCTATGTCACTGGCAATTTCCTTAATTATCCAGAGGCTTTTCATTCCCTCCTCCAATCATGAAGGTCAGGGGGTTGCTTTCTGTAAAGGCAACTGTAGCTGCATTCTTGGACTCTTGGGACAAAAGGTATAACTATCCAGCAGCTGCTGGGTACTAGTTGTTTTTACTCAAGCCCTATGGTGATAGGGTGGTAGGGCATTTTCCCCATTCTGTTATTTTTAGGAGAAAATGGATAGACGTGGGTTCTAGTTCCAGAAGTGCTACATGCTTACTGGTTTTAAGTTTGAGGAAGTTATTTGATATAGAAGATCGTTATTTTAGTGGCCCCTCATAAACCACTTCTCTCTCACTATGTATACTCTCGTGTAGTCTATTTAAACCTGGGAGGCTTTAAACATAAAGATATTTGAGCCAATGATTGCTTTAACCATGATTTTCTTTAACCAATAGAACGAGGAGGAACTGCTATCCTGTCATTTGCAGTAAATTATAAGAAGGCTGGACAGCTTCCACTTTTGCACTCTGTGGTATATGGCTGTCAAGTAAGAAGCCTGGTTTATCCTAAGACCACCATACTGGGCTACTGTGAGGAAGGCCAGGCAGCCGTGTGGTCACTTCACATTTCTCTGTGGTTCATTGCTCTATAGTTCGTTGCTCATGGTTCTTCACCAGGAGGGGGATTAGGCTGTGGTTAATACTCCAGCTGGGCTCCCAGCTGGTGGTCAGCACCACCAGGTCTCAGCCATGTGACTGGAGCCACTTTGTACCTTCCACCCACCCAGTGCCCTATCTGACACAGCATGAAGCAGAAACACAACATGAAGCTGACTGAACCAACTGAATTGTAAAAAGTAATAAATCGTGTTACTTTAAGGCACTATGGTGTAAGTGTGTGTGTGTGTGTGTGTGTGTGTGTGTGTGTTTAAGCACTGCATCACAGAAATGCCAGCCTCTTAAGCTTCTCTTTCTAACCCGCAGTTTTCCCATATGGAAGACGAGATGTGGGATTAGAGAGCCTGGAAACCAGACCAAATACTTAGGGCACTCAAGACCTGCTCGGTATTGCTTCAATCAATGTTTCTGGCTTCCTCTTCTCTAACTGACCCCAGAAAGGACACTCCAGCCACTTTTGTCCATTTGGAATTCTGCTTGCAGTAGCTCTGATACCTCATGATATTCACAACTTAGTTCTTCCTTTTCTCTCCCTGTTTCTGTGCCATGTATACCTTTCCTATCAGGTAAAATACCACCTGTGAACCTATTTCTACTTACCACTGCCCACCTGCCCCCTACACATACTACAGAGTTATTGCCTCTGAGATCTTAAAAATATTATGTTAAGGCAGACTTCTTACTACAATGATAGCTGAGAACAAACTGCATATTCTTTCAAGGGCCAAATCCAAAGACAGTCTTACATCTCCTTAAAAATATCTGATCTTTTTGACTGAATCTAGTGTTTTTCTCTTTAAAAATCAGATGATGTAATATTATTGTATATACATACATACAATCAAGCATTATTAAGTGGTCAGTATGCACCAAGTATAGTACAGCTGCACAGAGCCTTCCCCTAATATCTATATTCAGAGGGCTGCTAGTTACTGGAGGCGCTTCGGTTACAGTATGGCACCTTGCCTGTTCCTTCAATTTCTGAGAATGGGATCCTGAGACACACATCCCATTCCCTTTTGTCTTGAATATGTGCTCAGTGGTTTCTGATGGGTATATATGGGTTTACATTTTTCCCAAAGTGCCATAACACTTCCTTAGAGTATATCTATCAAGGGTCTAACTTACAAATATGTTAGTGAAGTAAAAAGCACTAGAGAGAATAATTCATATTAATTGAGAGACTGTGTGCTAGGCATGGGAACTGGATGGTGCCAGGTATGTTTTATTATTTAATTGTTAGGATTAGATGTTTTATGGAACCACAAAGTACCCCAAAATAGCCAAAGAAATCTTGAGAAAGAAGAACAAATCTGGCAGTATCTCACTTCCTGATTTCAAACTACATTACAAAACTACAATAATGAAAATAGTATATTATTGGCATAAAAACAGACATAGACATACAGATCAATGGAATGAAACAGATAACCCAGAAATAAAGCTGTGCATAATGCCCATTTAATTTATGACAAAAAAGCCAAGACTATACAATGGGAAAAGAACAGACTCTTCAATAACCAGTACTGGGGAAAACTGGACAGCCACATGCAAAAGGATGAAAATGAACCAGTATGTAATGCCATATACAAAAATTAACTCAAAATGGGTTAAAGGCCTTAACATAAAACCTGAAACCAAAAGACTTACAGAACAAAACATAGGAGGTGAACTCTTTGATATAGGTCTTGGAAATGATTTTTTGGATTTGACATCAAAAGCAATGGCGAAAAAGCAAAAAAGGAAAAATAAATGAGACTACCTCAAAATTAAAACTGTTTTTACAGCAAAGTAATCAATCAACAAAATAAAAATGTGGCATACTGAATGGAAGAAAATATTTGCAAATCATATATCTGATAAAGAGTCATCCAAAATACCAAAAGAACTCATACAACTCAATCACAAACTATTCTGTTTTATAAAATGGGCAGAACGGGTGCATGAAATGATGCTAAACATTACCAGTCATCAGGGAAATGCAAATCAAAACCATACTGAGATGTCACATCACACTTGTTTGAATAACTATTATCCAAAGGACAAGAGATATCAAGTGTTGGTGAGGACGTGGAGAAAAGGGAATCCATGTATATTATTGGTGGGAATGCAAATTGGTGCGGTCACTATGGAAAACATTATGGCAATCCCTCAAAAAATTAAAAATGGAACTACCATATGATGCAGCAACTACATTTCAGGGCATTTATCCAAAGGAAATGAAAACACTAACTTGAAAAGGTATCTGTACCTCATGTTCACTGCAGCATTAGTTACAATAGCCAAGATATGAAAGCAGCTTAACTGTCTCTTGATAGAAAAATGGATAAAGAAGCGGCGTGTGCATAACAGATATGCACACACAAACCATGGAATATAATTCAGCCACAAAAACAAGGGAAAGGTTGCCCCTTGTAACAGCATGGGTGGATCTTGAGGGCATTATGCCATGTGAAATAAGTCAGTGAAAAACAAATACTGTCTGATTTCATTTATATGTGGAATCATAAAATCTTCCCCCTGAACCTCCATCTCCCAGATACAGAGAACGGATTGGTGGTCGCAAGTGGCCCAGGGTGGGGAGTAGATGAAGTGGATGGAGGTGGTCAAAAGGTAAAACTTCCAGTTATAAAACAAGTCATGGGTATACAAGGTACAGGATGGTGACTATATAGTTAATGATACTGTGGGATATATTTGAAAGCTGCTAAGAGAGATGAGATGAGATCGCAAAAGATCTCATCACAAGAAAAAATAATTTCTATGTGTGATGATGGATGTTAATTAGACTTATTGTGATGGTCATTTCATAATATATATAAATATGAAATCATTGTTATATACCAGAAACTATGTTATATGTCAATTATATCTCAATAATAATTAAAAATATTATACACACAAAAAAGATTAGATATAATGTGCAGAGAATATAAACTATTGCCCACAGGTCATACAGATGGTCAACAGAAGACATAGAGACTAACTCAAATGCTAATCTGATTCCAACTGGTTTCTCTTCCACTCCATCAACATTGCTTCTCATGGACCCTATTCTTTGAAAGTCCATACGGCATATGTATTTAAAAATGATCAAATTATACAAGATGCCTTATAATTAAGCACTACTTGAGAATTACAGATATTGCTATTGGGGAAGAGGAAGTCACTGTGTGCAAGTGTAGTCTGAGAAAGCTTCCTGGTTGAGGTGAAATCTCATCTAAACTTTGAGGGAAATTGGATGGGGATCTAGATTGGTGGATGGGAGGTAGGAAAGCATGCACAACGTTAATCATTCTTTTCTTCACTCAACTGTTAGTGAAAGCCCACTGTGTGTAAAACACTGTAGCTGTTACGTGAGACACTTAATGAATACGTCTAGGCTGCTTCATGCCGCCGTGCCTGCCCCTGCACATGCTGCTCCTGTATCAGCCGTGTTCTCCCTGAGCTTGTCCAGCTGCTGAATCCCCTGCTACTCAAAACGCAGCCTGGGCATCTTCTTCTCTGTGAAGCCACTTAATCTTAGTAGTTGTGTCTGGGAGTCGTTGAGCCAGGTTATCTGGATTTGAAACCTGTTCTACCAGTGAGTGGATGGGTCTTGGACAACTAACTTCTCCGTGATCCAGATTCCTTGTTTGTAAAATGAAAATACACAACTCATAATATTATGACAAGGATTAATTTAGTTAATATGCATAAAGAAATTGGCGCAGCACCTGACAGCTTTCGGAATCAACAAACATTATTTGGAATAATGATGAAGAAGGGTGATGATGATGGAGGAGGAGGAGGAGGAAGAGAAAAAACAGCTTTTCCTGACAAGTCCACATCTCCCCTCACAGTGTTTTACACTGTCCTTGGGTGACCACTGTCCAAAGCCCAGAAAACGTACAGGACCCTCCTCCTCCCTCCTCCCTACTCTCATTACACAGTGAGCTTCTTAAGGGCAAAAATAATTACATGCACATCTGAATTTCTACTGTTTGGCACAAACTCACCTTCCAACAAATCCTGAGTAAATTGCTGACTGAATAAATGGAGTCCCCATCAGTATGTTATTGCCTTTGGCTTCCCAAAAGGAAACAACGGGAGTAAGTGACCACCAGGAAGATACATGCTTATTGATTTTAGAGAGAAGGGAAGGGAGGAAAAGAGGGAGAGAAACATTGATTTATGAGAGAAACATTGGCCCTGGCTGGTGTAGCTCAGTGGATTGAGTGCAGGCTGAGAACCAAAGGGTCACCGGTTTGATCCCCAGTCAGGGCACATGCCTGGGTTGTGGGCCAGGTCCCCAGTGGGGGCCACGTGAGAGGCAACCACACATTGATGTTTCCCTCCCTTCCTCCCTCCCTTTCCTTCTGTCTAAAAATAAATAAAATCTTAAAGAAAAAAGAAAGAAAGAAAGAAAGAAAGAAAGAAAGAAACATCGATCAGTAAACTCATACATGCCTGGACTGAGCACTGACTGCAACTGAGGCATGTGCTCTGACTGGAAATTGAACCCGTGAACTTTTGGTTTACTGGGCGATACTCCAACCAACTGAGCCACACCAACCATGGCATGAAAGATAGGCTTTTTAAATATACACCAATAAAAACTTGTTCTGGTAGAGAAAAGTATACATTGGCAGAGAAATTGAGAGGAGGGAAGAAAGGAAGCTAGCATCTGTTGCGTGCCTGGCATGTACTATCCGCTATGCTGAGAGAGACGCACACATCAACTTTATTAATACTACACAGAGATTCCATTAGCTTAGTCTCATTATGTGGCTGATGATCACAAAAGATAGTGATAATAAAAAACACTAAAAATAAAAGTGATTTATTAAATGTATTAAATTGTCTGAACTATGCTAGGTAACTTACTAGTTATCTACCAAATTTTATCATATTTGATTCTCAAAAATATTACTTTTTCGTGCTAGGTATTATTACATTTATTTTTATATAAGAGGAAAGCAAGTCAGTGAAGTTGATTAACTTGACCAAAGTCATATAGCCAGGTAGGGGCTAAGAGCGTGTTCTAACCATATCCAAAGTCAACGGTTGTCTATATGAAGTAGTCACTATACTACTACCAGATGTCAGGACCTATTGGATTACATCACTAAATATCTGGTATCTGGTATTTGGTGACATTACCAAAAAGTCAGAATTGACCAATTGTGTCACTCAACTGATGTCTTGTTTTGTCAAACTTTGGGTTGAAATCTCATCTGAAGAAGAAAAAAATGATATATGAGTACTGAAACAGATCTGTAAAGATAAATATTGCTAAATAGGCAGCAAAGCAATACCTGGGTTTTACTGTAAACATTGGAAGGCAATGTATGATGCAGCCAAGACAGTGTACCTTGGAATCTCCAGCTATTGGGAATGATTGACCAAAGGCCCTGGCTGCAGTTGTTTGATATCCTCTGTTGAATTTGCAGCACGGTCATGCCTCTCATGGACTTCTCCAGGCAAGGACTGAACACAGTAGAAATACTGAGGTAGACTAGTTCCTGGGAGTTGTGGTCTTTTCTGAAGAACTGACCTTGGCTTTAGGAAACTCCAGTGGCTTTACTTGACTTGCCTTAGGTTGCATGGTAGTCCCAGGCATTTCCGGCCAATTTTCCCTCCCTCTCTCCTTCACTTGGAGTCAGAAACTGGCCTTACTGTGACTTCCCTGTTTTCTCCCATGAAGGTATAGCCCCTGATAGAATCCTTGTATGTTTCACCTGGTCTTGGAGTCTACTTGTTGGAGGATCTAGATGATTACAATGCAGAACCAACATTTCTTGGCAAATTGCCTCACAGACTAATTCAGTTCTGACAATAAGTTTCATGCAAAATGAGGAAATATCATAAAGCTTTAAAAAAAGATCACTTGGATGTGAACACTCTTAAATATTAAAATATTTTAAAATTTACTAGGTGTTTTGCGTTTGGGACTTTATTTATTCCTGACCACAATCCTACAGTGTAATACTATCACCTTCAATTTTCATTGCCCAGGTGAGAAATCCAAAATTCCAAACATTTACAGATCATTCCCATGTTTATACAGTGATTTGGTGGGGGGCTAACGCTCCAGCCTAGGTCTCATGACCCAGAACTTTCACATAATGTAGTTTTCAAACACTATAAGCTGAGTATATTCAGCATCAGTTGTTGCTCATGTCATTTAATCATTCTTCTTAGATGTGCTATTTACAGTAAAATACAATGTGGTCTAGTTACAGGCAAATCATTTCTGAGAAAAGAGATATGCATATGCCCAGTGCAGGTCTGGTATTAAGTGTTCAAGGCTGGTTAGTTGAATTAAATTGAAAATTGATAAACATGGAAAAGACGACATTTACCAAGAATCTAATAACCCAAGAGCTATGCAAATTTGAGTAGATTTGTTTCGGTTTTCTACTTTAAAATATGTTTGTTTTTTAAAAGAAAAAATAGGTGCACAGAAAATAGTGACTAAACGTGAGAGGCTGGTGAGCAGTGGAGGCTGAGAAGAGGAGGCTCTATAAACCACTGACTACAGACCTCACAGACGCACTACATGCTGCCGCTTGCCGGGAACCTGCACAAACCGTGTCTCATTTAATCTCTGCAGCAGCCCGGGGAGGAAGGCATGATCCACCTGTTTCTAACGATGGAAAATAAGAACTTCAGAGAAGGAAATACAAACCACACAAGGTTTATAGGCTAAAACTTAAAGGGACTGACATGTCTGGGTAGAGAAGGTGAAATTTTGGGGTTAGAGGCCTATGTGTGAGTGGAAAGTAGCAGACTGCTCTGTGGAAAGTAGCCCTATAGGAGTGCATTTCTATAATGGACACAGGAAGGCGGGATTTGAGGATGCAGTTTTGGCAACACTGGTTGACAACAACCTTGGCTAAAAAATGGGTGTAGAGACAATTGTGGGTCATTCTCAAATGTCCCCAGGGCCAGAAAAGGTCAGTGGTGGAGGGATGTACAGATTGGATGAGGAAGAATGTGCCACCTGCCATGTGATGACTAGCCAATGAACTTGTTTTTGAGCACACGTGAGACCCCTCCACTGAGGACCGTAGCTGGGTCAGCTTTTACAATAGGATGGATTTCTTCTGTGTGCTGGTTTGAACAGGAGCCAGTAAAATCTGGAGTTTCACTTTTAATGTGACCCTCCTTCCCCTTTCTACAGATGAAGAAAAATCAAATTCTACTTACATTGTTATAGTAGGTATTTTGAGAGCTACCTTGGTCATAGCAGAAGAGCCCAGGACTAAAAGTTAGACACGCTGCATTCTAGTACTAGCATTGCCGCTAACTAGTTATGCAACCTCATTGTTCTCTGCTTCTCAAAAGAGATGGTTAGACAGGAGCTAATGCACCTTCAGGAGCCCGTGTGGGTGATGTATCTGTTTTATGTGACAATAGGGAGTGGTGAGGGCCTTTGTGAAATGAGGAATATGAATATTAGAACACAAAAATTTTAAAGCGTGATGTTGAAAAAATCTACAATTCAACTTTGGTTTGTGGGCCACCAAATTTCTAACTTCAGGATTAAATATTTGCTATCCTAAAATTTGGTGACTTCAAAGAGGAAAACTGACAATATTGATTTATTTGGGGAAAAAACTAATAATAGTTAAACGTTTACTATTGTATGATGAATGTTGTCCTCTTATTAAATGATGTGTTATTTCTTTTCATTTACTTTTTTACTCCTACTTACTATAAAGGACCTGGTGTAAGAGGCCCATATGCTGTAAGCTCAGGGAGATAGAGAATATTCAGAAAAAAATAGTAATTAGAGCCTAGAGTTTTGAGATTATAGCTAGACTTTTGGTAAAAGTAGGAAAATCAAGGCAGTGGAGGAGGGAGAGAAGGAGGGAGAATGTGTATATGTGGGTTGGAGGAGAAGAGAGAGAGAAAGATTGAAAGAAAAAGAAAAAAAATATGAGAGTAGCGAGCTTAGAGCACACCTTTACCCTATGAACCACAGAGAAGGGGATTTGTGGGCGGTAAAGGAAGCCTGGAAGCCCGATGATGGGAACTTAGATGCTTGCGACAGGCTGAAAGGGGGGCCAGCCACAGAAATTAAAGATCGTTTCCAGAATATTTCAGAATGGACTCATTGTCTTCCCACAGTGTGCCCAGGAGACTAGATGGCAAGTCCTATGCTCCATATTATACATGAGCAGTAGACCAGCAAAGGATGAGTTGGAATTTAGATGGTAGCAGACTTACAGAGTCCTGTGGCCTAGAATGGTGTGGGGAAAGCTAGCCATAATTCCATAAACCTCCCCAGAAGAGGTACAGAAATGGCAGCAGGAAGTGGAGGGCTAAAAGGGCTGGCTGATTGAAAGAGGATAAGGATCAGAAAGAGGATACAAAGTTGGAAGACCTGCCACTAGAAGCCATGGCAAAGGTCTGTCAGAGAAACAGGGGCTGCCAGTACACATGGCCCTAGAATTATATGGGCATTTGCTCAATAATAGTACCTTTAATGGATCTCAGGGGGCCTTCCCTTAATCTGAGAAAAGACCAATGAAGTCGACAAACACTGACTGAGCTCTGATACGGCAGTCACTGGGCTAGTTTTTAATAGTAATAGGTGACCATGTCATGGTCCTGTGTGTAAGGCAAATTACACCAAGGAACACATGAGAGCAGAGAAGAGGGGAGGAAGATGGTTTTGGGGTGAATAAAAGAGGTGAAGGCCTTCTAGACAAGACACCAAACAGTACCATGAGATGAAATCATGCTGCTCCTTATGACAGGGGACTGTGAGGTTGGCTGCAGTGGAGGGGAGCTGACGATGGATCACGTGTAAGCAAAAAGCAGAGAAATAAAGGAGAGTGAATCTGGAGAGTAAATAAAACCACCTCAGGCCTATGATGGAGGGAATCCCTACAGGAACACAAGTAAAAATGGCAAAAGATATAATGAATACAGAGACCCAAAGGCACCAATCACCATGTTAAAGAGGAGGAATAAAGATAATGGGACTCTTTTCCTCTTGGAATAAATAATTCCACGAGACACTTTGTATTCCCTTTGAGCAGAATTATGTGTGGAACACAGTAGGTGCTCAACAAATACTGAATGAGAGAATGAATTTCTACTCAAAAGAAGGACATATTTCCTAACAGTAAAAAAAAAAAATGCTCAAAGATAGGCTCAGATACCAAGAAAGGCATTGAATACTCCAAACTCTAATTGCTTAAGGGGAAAGTTGGGGTTGGTCCACACAACCTCTTTATTTCTTTTGTGTGCTAATTTCTTGAGCCTGGGGTTAGAGGTGGCAAGAGGAAGTGGATAAGGGACATCAGCTGGTAATGGGAAGCTGCAGGGATCATAGACATCATTGCTTCTGCCAGTTGACCTGGGGCCAGCCTTTCTAATTAACCATGTGGAGGTGGAGACAATGGAAGTAAGCAAGCCCTCTACACCGGCTGCTCCTAAACAGCCCACAGGTAGAGCCCAAGTGACAGTAAATAGTCTGTCAAAACATTCCTCTCTGTGGACACCTACTTTCCCACAGATGCTAAGGTATTGATTGACCTGCAACAAACTGAACATGCCTGCCTCCAAAAATGCTTCCTGAGCACAGTTAAAAGCCTAGGAGAATTTCCAGGAGGATGAATGCATATGTCTTGCCTTTTCTTCCATCAACTAAGAACATGGTTTAGGAAAAAAAAGCCCCGCAAATGTCCTTAAGGAATGTCTCATTAATTCTCAGGTCTCCTGAGCATACATCTTCCTGAGGAGCAGCAGGGAATCAAGAGAAAGGCGGGACTGATTCACAAATTAGAAATAACAAGTCTAAGAAGACTGATTAGGTAAAGAATGAAAAGTTTATTATAATTGGTGTTTCTAAGCAGGTTGCCCAGTAATTGTTTAACAAAAAAACATACACAAGATGAAGTTTCAAATCCCTTTTAGGCAGAACAATGAGATATTAATTTGTGTGGTTGTTGTAATAGAGTTTAATGAATTTTCTGGTTGAAAATCTCTGGGAAACTATATTGCCAATTAAATAAATACCAGCTAAATAAGAACAAACAAGCAAAAAGTAAGGAGACCAGAAAAAAAAACCTTCCACAAGACTTTCATGCTTTTTTCTCCCACACACACCTCGATTTTGCAGTCTGGATCCTGCCCTGTTTCCTCTAGCTAGGTGCCTTTGCCCCGGGAATCCTGTCATGCCAATTTCCAACCCTTGGCTCTTCCTCACGGTTCCGCTTACCAGCCACTTGGTGGGTAATGTATTTCCTGCTTCACCCCAGTTGCTGGCTTTTTTTCTATTTGTTTCCCCAGCATTCTGTTTTGGCATTTATCTTATTATGCTATCATTAGTTATTTATTTACGTGCCTCTCTTGCTTGCCTGTGGATTTTTCATGGGTAATAGTTATTTTTTATTTGTGTCTCTCCAGTGTCTGTCTGGCATAATGCCTGGCACACAGTAGGTTCCTAATAAACATTTGGAGGAACTCCTCTTTTTTCTTTCTTATTTCAACTATTAAACACTTAATGCCTGCTATTCACTAAGTGTTAAAAGACAAAGATACATGTTCTTCCCCTATTCAGTATGGCCTGCTGCCCTTTTCTGCAAATTTCATTTATCAACAAGATCCAGCTAAAGTGTGAACTCCAGAATCTCATCCCTATTCAGCCAGTTCTTATTATTCATGGTCAATGAGCCCCCAGGGTATTTGTTTTATACTCTGTGCCGCCTAGTGTGTGCTGACCACTTTTTTTGCTTTTATGTGGAGGCTCTATAGAAGTGCCTAGAGGGACTAAAGAAAAATTACACATCTTAGGGCTTTCAAATTAGATTCACTTGGATGACTCAAATTACATTTGAGCTACATGTAGTATTTGCTAGGGCTGCCACAACAAATATTATACGGTGGGTGGCTAAAAAACAGAAAATTTTCTTCTCACAGTTCTAGAAGCTAGAAATTCAAGATTGAGATACCAGCATGTTTGGTTGTTCCTGAGGACTCTCTGCTTGCTTATAGATGGGTGTATTCTCACTGTACACACACGTGGCCATTCCTCTGTGTGTGCATTCCTGATGTCTCTCTATAAGCTCTGATCGCCTCTTTTATAAGGACACCAGTCAAACTGGATCAGGGCCCATTCTGATGGCCTCACTTTAACTTAATTACTCATTTAAAGACTCTATCTTCAAATATAGTCACATTTTATCCTAAGGGACTTGGCATTAGGGATTAATATATGAATTCTGGGGGGATACAATTCAGATCAGAACACTATTAACTTCCAGTTCAATGTTTAGGCCTAGAATCACAATTAGATGTGAAGCCCAAGTTCCTTACCACAAGGAAACTTACATGCACCTGCAACCAGGGCCACCAGGGCTAGGTACAGGCTGTCCATGGGAAGCCTTACACCCTTCATAGCCTCGTCATGCCTCAGGGCTCTGAAGAGCCTGGGAGACACAGGCTTGTGGGAAACAAAACGGAGTTAGGATAGAACCCCTAGGCAACCCTACAGCAGAACATTGGATAAGATGAAAATTCACTGTCCACTGCTCAAATAGTGAAGTTGACTTATGTGGGAGTTGGGCCATTGTTTATTCCCAAAGAGATTGATCTGGTTACTAGGATACTCTCTGCAGTACGACTTACATTCAGATGGGGAATAGCATCGTGTCCAGATAAATCACTGCATCACGAGAAGGCAATTATAAAATTCCATGAATACATATTTACTTGCTGCTTCCTGAGCATAGGAAAACTGTAAACACATTTGTTCCAGACTTGGAAAGACCTATTATTTGTGATTTCTTTGGCTCAGTCAGGACTGGTGAAAGAAAGGGTCAACATGGGCAGGTACAAAGTTGGATCAGATACAGTTCATGTGAGATAACTGTGCAGTAGAACAGATAAAGCACGTTTATAAATTAGATCAAATGACATAATCCCTGAAAGTCCTTTGTGATGTGTAGAGTGCTACATAAAGGTAAGCTTTTCTCATAAATCACAGTACTAAGTATCACAGCACTCAGTGAGGCTGGTGAGGCAGAGACAAAGTACAATGGGAGATCAGAAGATGACTTCATCCCTGTTAGCATTTTGCACTGTGTTGGGTCCGCGTAGGCACAATAAATATACGTGGACAGGCACCATTATGCCCAGGAAGGTCCTTTCCTTCTCCCCTTCTGGATTCTAAGGAGAAGATCGAGCTTCTTCCTTTATATTTTATTCCTCTTTTCTTTTAGATGATACTCCAAACATAATATTCGCATACCATGCAGTGCTTTCGATCAAATCCCAGCTCCACCCTTGCCAATTATACCATAGGAGCATTGCTAGCTGTGGTGCTGGGTTTCCATTTCCTCTGCTGAGAATGGAGTTGGAATTTTCTGCCTTATATCCTGTTAGGTGAATTTTAAGTGCATTTTATGCACAGCGTAGGGCTCAGTTCTCAGTATAAAGTATATTATCAATATTTCTTGTGGTTTTCTCTCCCAGTTTTCAGAGCAATTCTTAGACTGGAGGTGTGATAAAGGACCCTTAGTCCATTTCACATTCGTCTCCTTTTCTTCCCACCCTCACAATCAGGTAAAAATCAGGTAAAAGACAGCAGTGAGGGGTTGCAAAGGCAGAAAAAGATGCAGTGTTCTTTCGTTTCCCTTGAGTTTAAGAAATTTTGTGCGCATAAGGGGGCCAGGAGTCCTTGAACGACTCTGGTTCCCCCACAAGTCGTCTTTGTTGCAGAGCACAGCAGCACTTGGGTCTGGCACCATGTGCTTCACTTTCCCGCTTCCAGGCGCCAGAGTGTATGTGTGTTCAGAAGGGAGAGGAGTTTGATCCAATTTTACCTTGGTCACCTACTATGATCTTGAACTACTAATTACATTTCCTTGAGTCTCAGTTTCCTCATCTATAATGTGCATGTGCTAGCAAAATTAACCACACAATCTACCTGTAAGGATAGAATTGAATAACATTGTTATTTTCCTTGCCATTACTAGTCATCCACTATTTTGGGTAGTAATAGCATAGAAAAAGAAAATTAATTTTGGGGGTACTGCCTAAACATCTTTAACATAACAACAATAACAGTTTTATCCAGAAATATTCACTTTTGCTCTCATGACAAATTTACTAATTTTAATTATTTAGAAAAATATTGGCTTGAATTATACCTTGTAGTTCCAGGTTAATATTATGGTTACTTTAATTTAAAAAAAATTAAAAATATATGTCTCAGAGGATAAAACTTTAGATTATTGTTGTTTATCTTAGAATATGTCATTTGGAAATGGCAACTAAAATTAAGGGTAGAGACTTATTATTTAATGATTTTTGAGCCAGGATTTCCTCTTCCCATTATTTTTACTTATTTATTCATTCAGTTAGTTAGTAATTTAGTTCTTTCTATGGATCACACATTCTTTAAAGTATTAGTGAAACAGTGGTAAAGAAAGCAGTTAGAAATCCGCTTTTATGCAACTTATGGTCTATTGCTTTCTAGAGGGGATAACAGACATTACATAAATGCAAAGAAATAATTAATTTCAGCATATTAAAACTTAAAGAAAACAAGAAGTGCAATAGATAACAATAATATGTATTCATGGGGGGGTCTACTTAAACAATCAGAGAAACCTCATTGAAGAAGTTATGTTTAAGCAAAATTCTAAATAATGCTTATTACTATTATAATGAGATACTCCTCACTTTCTAGGTAAAACTAGGAAGCCAATATTTTAGATGACAGAATGTATGCCATGAAGAAATTTCCAGATAAACTCTTCCTTGATTTTTACAAGCATTTTGCACTATAAACATAATTGAAATCAGCCCTGGCTGGTGTAGCTCAGTGGACTGAGCACGGGCTGGGAACCAAAGGGTCCCGGTTCGATTCCCAGTCAGGGCACATGCCCGGGTTGCAGGCCAGGTCCTCATGAGGGTCATGTGAAAGGCAACCATACATTGCTGTTTCTCTCCCTCTCTTTCTCCTTCCCTTCCCCTCTCTCTAAAAAATAAATAAAAATAAAATCTTAAAAAAAAACCATAATTTAAATCAAAAGTGAATCAATCACCTCAGCTAATAAAACAAACTTATACTTCCAGTAAAATGGCAGGTGACATTTTCTGAAATGTCTAAAGCTACTGAATAATGACAAACGTTTTAAAATTCATAGCTGATCTCACTGGTACTCACTTGCACCCGCTCTTAGATAAGTACACAAGGAAATCACCAGAGATCCTAAATAAAGAGGAAAAAAACTATAGTGATAAATAAGCACTGAGTGGTTTGTTTGGGGGCATTTTCCAAGACCAGCTCTCTGGAGTCTTAAGTTTTAATGGCTTCAGACTCACAGAAGATGAAGAATTAGAACTTAGGACTCTGACCTAGAAGTGGGAAACTCGAAGGATGTATTTATGTTAAAAGATAGTTTAGAGAGAATAAAACGCCTGCTAGAAAACAAAGTCACAAAGACTATTTTTTGTTTATTGGAGTTATCTCTAAAGGTGGATGATAAATATCTTAGTGAGAATTTGTAACTACAGGCCATATGTCAAGCAGGTCTGGAGTGTGAAACTACATTGTGTGGTTCGCAACATTTCCCGTATAATATGTATTACAAACAATGTTGGCTTTATGATGCTTCAGAGATCCTGGTAGTAGTGTAAATGTAAATTCCCCTTAGAGAGGCGGACACCCAAGGTTGAGAGAAACACAAACAACAGAATTAGATACCAGAGACTTCACTTGGGAAGTTGTTATACAGAACATAAGAGAATTTAAGAAGTTTAAGGAAACATAACATGGAGCCAAAAACTTAAGATTGGAATGTGATTATTAAAAATGACTCGATGTATTTGAAAAGAACCATATACAACTTCCAGAAGTGAAAAAGTAAACACTTAAAAATATAACATCCCCCTCCCAAAATGCATTCTACATCTGGGTTAAAAAGAATAGAAACAGGCGAAGAGAGAATTAGTAAATTATACAAGATTTCTGAAGAACTTATACAGATTGCAACACAACAAAAAACAAAAAAATGAAGACATTAAAGAGACATGGAATAATAGAATAATAAGAGCTAACATTTAAAATGAGACTCAAGGAGGAGAATAAGAATAATTTTTTTTACTATATTTTATTGATTATGCTGTTACAGTTGCCCCACTTCCCCCCCTTTCCCCTCCCTTTAGTTTTGTCCGTAGGTCATACACATAAGTCCTTCTGCTCCTGCATTTCCTATACTATTCTAACCTCCCCCTGTCTGTTGTCTACCTCCCATTTATGCTACTTGTTCTGTGCCCCATTCCCACCCTCTCCCCCTACCACTCCCCTGTTGATATTCCTCCATACCTCATATAACCCCCTTCAACATTTCATACAATAAAGGCTGGGTGGTGATGAACTTCTTGAACTTGACCTTATCTGCGAAGCACTTTCTCTGCCCTTCCATTCTAAATGAAATCTTTGCTGGATAGAGTATTCTTGGATGTAGGTCCTTGCCTTTCATGACTTGGAACACCTCTGTCCAGCCCCTTCTTGCCTGCAAGGTCTCCTTTGAGA